>JZKD02S2169303.1:259535-311224 GCA_000966675.3 Picea glauca | reverse complement strand
TAACACCTGATCAATGAATGGTAACGAAAAGTGATATTTTTGAGTGGCTTTATTTAAGGCTCTATAATCTACACACACTCTCCATTTCCCGTTTTTCTTAGGAACTATTACCAATGGGGAAACCCATTCATTGTCAGATATAGGATATATAAACCCTGCATTAAGCAATTTTTGAAGTTCCTCTTTAATAATTTCTCTTAAATTAGGGTTCATTCGTCATTGAGATTGATAGATCGGTCGACAATATTCCTTGATATAGGTGCCATGAGTACATAATTCAGAAGAGATTCCCTTCATATCTGTATAGTCCCATGCGAATGATTCCTTATGTTCAAGAAGTAACTTCATTAATTGTTGTGTTTCAACAACTGTCAAGTTGGGGTTTATATTCAGTGTTTTTCCAGGTTCAATTTCTACTGGTATACTTTTAGAAGAGATGGTAGCTGATGTTTGAGGTAGGTCTTCAGAGTTAAGGTTTTCCTGGGTATATGACTCCAAAAGTGAAACTAGTTGATTATGTGTTTCTAGAGTCACAGAGGAGGGCTCACAAATAAAATTATTAATTACTTCATCCTTAGTGGCATCTTTAAGGCTTAAGGCTTGTCCGATAGTCAAGATAGGTTGAGTAGTTTGATCATCATAGTCCACCCATAAGGAATTGTCATTATTAATCAAGGGTGTAGCGTGAGGGTAGAGAGTAAGTTGTTTGGTCTCATATCCATTGGAAATTGTCATTGAACTAGATCTGCAGCTGATAGAGGCATCTGTTGTGGCTAGCCAAGGTCTGCCCAAAATTAGAGGATGACACCCCAACTTTGTTTTAGGTTGTAATACCACACAGTCAGCTGGATAATTCCAGGAGTCAACTGAGATGATTAGGTCTTCAATAATTCCTTTCGGTTTGATTGTAGAATGGTCAGCTAATTCTAGAATAGTTGGGGTATCTCTGATTTCATTCTTCAGTTGTAAAAGTTGTAAAGTTTCAAGAGTCATAATATTGATAGCAGCACCTAAGTCTACCAGAACTCGAGGAATTATTGTTTTTCCAATTTGCACTGTGATAGTAGGATGACTGGGATCACCATATTTAACTAGAGGAACTTTACCCAACATTAGTGCAGACAAATCACCCATGACATGAACTATGAGGGGATCTTTAGTTTTCCTACCGGGTTTCTTAACACAAATGTCTCGCATAGTTCTGGCATAAATTGGTACATCTCTTAGTGCTTGTAATAGTGGAATTTTGACATAGAGATTTTGTAATTCCCCTAGAAGATTGAAAGCAGGTGGCTCAGGAGTTTTAGTCAAAGCTAAATGCTCATGGAATGGTGGTTCCGCTATTTCAACAATAGTATTAGAGGATGGTTGTACCTCTTTGGGTGAATCGTGATTTTTTATTTCTTCTTTATCGGAATTAGAAGAGGTAACATCATCTATGATAGGTTCTACTATTTTCCCAGATAGTAAATGAATATCATTGCATTGTGCAGGGAAAACATAAAGTATAGGCTGGTTTTGAATATCAATACACTGCACAACCTTATTATTGGGGTTAGGGTTAGGTTGTACAGGTAGTTGGGGCCGCATCATTTGATTATTCGATGGAGCACCTGATGGTAAAGGGAGTGGTTGCTGAAATTGTGATTGAAATTGAGGAAATTGATTTGGGAACGGGGGTTGTTGACCTCTCCAATTTGGATTCAGTTGGTTAAGGTAAGGTTGTTGTTGTGAAGGCCAAGGTGTCCATATTGTTGGGTCTACAAAGGGAGGGTTTGTCTGTTGCATGGTTGGGTAATTCATTTCATTGAAGGGTGGGTATTGAATTTGGTTAAAGGGAGGGTAATTTTCTTGACTAAAAGAAGGATAATTATTCCAACGATTAGAAGATGTAAATGGAATATTAGGATTCATACCTTGTCCCCGCAGTTGTCATTGCCTTCTCTGTGTTAATATATAGACAACTTCAACTTCTTCATTAGTTGGTTGTAATGCTGCTTTGATTCCTGGTAAAGAAGGGCATTGTTGAGTTTCATGATCCTTATCACAAAGGGTGCAAATTGGCTTTTTGTCCAATGGGCATTCCCTTAGTGGGTGCTTTTCTCTGCATTTGGAACAAAATATGGACAGAGCCGCTTCTGCTTCGACTTGTTTCTTTTTAATCTACAAGGTGTCAATTTGTGAAGCAAAATAAATTAACATTTCAGTTTTAAAATCCTCAAGTAAATTACCTATTTCGGCTCTTGTTGCTCCTCCACTAACTGATTTTTGAACTCTTGAAAATGTGGTATCCCTGTTGTTTGATCTATTCCTTGCAGCTCCTCTTGAACATCTTTTACATAGGTTAACAATTTCATCATATGATTCTTTAGATATGTCTCCTTTACCAAGCATATTCAACATATCTAGACAATCATCCCTTACTCCTTTTAATAATATTGTTTTAAAAATATCTTTACTTACATTGGGGTGACTGGATCTTTGTAGATTATATTGTAGCCTTTCCACAAAGTCCTCCAGATTTTCATCCTCTTTCTGTATGATCTTGAATAGTTCGTCTCTTTTTTCTCTTGTTCGAAAATAGTCTTGATATTTGTGTAGAAATGTCTGTTACATCTAATCCCATGTTGTGATTACATGACCTCCAAGACTCATGAACCATTTTAATGCATTTCCCTTTAATGTTGCTGGAAATAGCTTTAATTTTTAAGCATTGGAAATATAATCATAACTTCTGCATAATATGTCAAAATCAAAAATGAATTCATCAGGATCTTCAGAAGATAAACCATAAAAGTTAGGTAAAGCTGAAAGTGGAATATTCTTCATGGGAGCTACTCCTCTAGGAAGATCACCAATAGGAAATCCTAAGGTAGAAAAAGAGTTTTCATCGTTTACCTCTCCTTCAGGACCTACTTGTTCTTCATGGTGCAGTTCTTCATTATACCCATCTGTGGTTTCTTCTTTTTGTTCCCCTACTGCACTTGCTCGATCCTCAATGTTGTCTGCTGGTTTTTCAACTGTCTCTATTTCAAAGTTCGCTTGAAAGGAAGGTTGAGGCTTTGGTTTTCGAGAACTTGGTCGTTGAGGAACAATAGATTCAGATTTTGATATAATCTTGTCACTAAAAGTCTTTCTTCCTCCCCTTACTCTGCCCCTGCCACATGTAGGGTCAATTTCCTTGGGGGGTCCACGTCCTCTCATGCAATCTGTACATCTGAAAAAACATAAATTCTTTTGAAATCTATAATTGTCTTCCCCGGAAACGGTGGCAAAATGTTGGTCACTATAATTGTTTATTAATTAAAACAATCAAGTGTTACATAAATTGTCAACCCAGGGAAGTTTGTTTATTTCAAAGGCAAACACACACTGTATATGCTCAATCTCAAAAGCAATCCAAATTTGTAGTAAAAGTTATACTAATCACACCTTTCTTTGAATAGACTGAAGTTCTTTTTTGAATGACAGTAAAAGAAATCTATCTATTGTAGAATTCAAGATTCAAAGGAAAATAATTATCAGAAGAATCCTCGATTACATTAAGAAACAACAACCTAGGAAAAAGGAACCTTTCAGCATACTGCAAAGAACACTAACTATTCTGTAACAGAGAACATGACTCTGTTCCCCAAAGTAGGAATCTTCAACACCTGTTTCTGACTATCACACTTTCATAAACTCATTCTGCAAACAAAATTACCAATCAAAATGATCAACAATTACCTAGGAATGAATTGTATGAAAATGATGTAACAATCAGTTGAAACAGAGTTTTAACAAGGTATGGATAAAAACAATACTGACACACTACAAAAACTAATGGGTGAATCTTGTGAAGAAGGTGGGCCCTCTCCTTCTCACAAGATTCCCCAGAAATGAAAGGGAACTAAGAAGAAATGCTCAAAATGATCTTTTATTCATCTGTCCAATGTGACAAGTTACAATATCAAAAGTGAACACACTCCTTCTCTGTAATTTCCTTCTAGCTAAGCCTTCCATAATCTCCCCTCTAATGCTGATTTCTCCCCTATTTAAAGAGGAGAATCCTCTTAATACAATTAAGCATAAAATTACATGTGTACATACAAATCCTATTCTTAGTCTGATCTAATCTTCTATGGTGGAATAGGATATTCTGATTTTCTGTAGAAAAATGTTGTTACAGTGGTTGTAATGGTGCTAGATTGAGGTACAACTGTTATGGCCAGTGTAACAACTCCTTTAATTATCTTTTCTTGTTACTGCTGTATGTGAAATACTGTTCCAGCATCACAAATCACGAACTGTTTCAACAACGGGATTTACGTACTATTTGACTGTTTCAGCAACGGGATTTGCATACTATTTGACTGTTTTAGCAACATGGTCTTCAAGCAACAATGATGGTTGTAATGGTGCTGGCTTGAGGTACAACTGTTGTGGTCAGTGTAACAACTCCTTTAATTATCTTTTCTTGTTACTGCTGTGTGTGAAATACTGTTTCAGCATCGCAAATCACGGACTGTTTCAGCAATGGGATTTGCGTACTGTTTGACTATTTCAACAACGTGGTCTTCAAGCAACAACAATATATTAACTGTAGTCTTCAAACTGTTTTAGAAACTATATATTTCTGATTAATGGCTAAGTATGAAAGTAATGTAAAATTACATGTAAAACAAGTTAAACATATAACAAAGAGAAGAAACGTTATATACCTTTGGAAAAATAGATTAAGGTGATAATGTAGGCTTAAATATGAGTGGGAAAAGGATGTAATGATACCAAAAAGTATGAGCAAAATGGTACATTATAGGGTCCTAACAACTACCTGTAAAACCTCTTCCCGAGTTTGGAACTTCTGTTGTCTCAAAGGATACTTCAAGTGTGGTAACAATGAGTTCATAAATAAGTGTCTATGTTGCATGTCAGTAATTTCATATTTTAGCTTACCTTTCAGACGTTTGAACCTTTGATCAATATCACAAACAGACTCACATGGTTTCTGTTTGATTTCAATCATTTCATTCATGTACTGGTCTTCTGATCTTGGCTTATGAAAATCGTTTACCGATAGTTTTTTCACATATGCGATAGTCTTTGGTACTCCCTGTGGGATGTTTACATTGAGGCTCATGTACCAATCTAGTGTGCAGTCTCTTCGTGTTTTAGCTAACTGCACGAGATTTGTGTCCTCATCTGTGATCTTCTTTGCTTCCCAAATATTCTCACAAATGAATAAATTCTTTTCAAGGTCCTCTGATGCCTCTTCTTGAAATTCTGGTAATCTGATCGTGAGATCTTGTCCTGCCATTTTGAACTGTGTTGAACTACTACCTCTGTGCGATGTAGATAATTGATTGTTACTTCCTGAAATTTCTCCCCAAGTTTATTTTCCTTGATTGGATCTCTTCGATGTTCCTCTTCTTCCACTAAAATTCAGTTGTCTAAACGCTGGTGTTCTTTTAGGTGTATCAGTTGCACATGGGGTTGTAGGTTCCACACTAACGGTGATCTCGATTGGAGTTTTACCTTCTGTTACTAACCCTGGACCTCTTTTTTTCCTTTTGTATGTTGTGTGCGGGATTTACTCAATTTTCTCCACATCTCGAAGATCCTCTACCTCTTCTTCATCGCTCGCCAAGCCCTCTTTGTTAGCTATGGCTCTCTTCTTGTTATTCATCTTATATTGATAAGGTATTCCACTGTGTGCATTTCTAGTCTTTGCCATTATTTGATTTATCTAGTCCTCTTCCATCATTATTGGGTCCATGGCCTCCTTCTTCTTTCCCTTATCCATCTCCTTATCCATACCTCAACCTCCTATTAGTGCTTCCCCCCCTTCCCCCATGCACAAAAGGAATTTTAGTTGTCTGATTCCATGGTCATCACGGCCAAGGGTAAACCACAACAGATAGATATGAATGCAGAAATCAACTCAATTCCAAAATATGCTATATAGACTAATGTGCAATACAAGAAAGAGGCCTACCTCGATCCAACGTTTGATGAAGTTCCACTGTTGAGCACTTTGACCCAAAGCTTTATACCTGCAAGAAGTTCTCAACAAACAAGCATAGAAAGTATGTAGTGATGATATAAAAGGGTTAGCACATTAGATAGCATAATCCATTAATAAACATTAAAAACATGCCCATGGATAATAATCATACATTTGCAAGATACTAATAGGATGGGAAAGGATTATTTCTATTAATAATTGATCAACAAAAGTGACAACATTACAGACTTTCATGTCGACACGGTTCAAAACCAAGAAACCAAGTTCCTTCCAACTGGGTCTCCACAACTTCAATCCTCCACCAAAGGCAAGATCATAGGAAAGAGGAAATGAGGTCCTCTCAACAATTAGGGAAGATCTTGGGGGATGAACACTGTGTTCAGACTTGAGGGACAAAGGGATGCAGACTCAATATGAATTAATTTCTCCTGAGTAACTTTGCTCTCAAAGTTGAATGCTTTCTCCTCTTTTCCATAGCTCGAAATTGTGCTCTTATAGCCTTCAGAATGCAATTGAAGGCCCGATTCGGAACGTTTCTAATATATGGAAGGCCAAGGATCAAAGATCTCCCGTCGTGACATGGAAACCCGACCTCATTTTGTATTTTCTGGCACAAATCCCGATATACGTGAGATGTAGTGGAGAAGCAAGCGTATACGCTTCTTGTATAACTGATAGGGAGCATATATGTGGAAAAATGTATATTTTTAGCTCTGGATTCATAAAAAAGGGATGATAAGTCTGCATAGGGAAATGGAAAAAGGCCCTTTGTGCAATATAGCAATGGTGAGGTAAATCTTTCTATAATAGATGCCCCCAAATGTTTGAGATCAGAGGAGTATCTGCGATGGCCGAAACACATTATAAATAACCTAGAAGTGGAGTCCCCCTAATGTGTGAGATCAAATGAGTATCTGCAATGGCTGAAATACATTATAAATAACCCATAAGTGGAGTGGTAGAGAACAAGCTGGATGAACTCAATTGCTCATTACATTATTACTAACTTTGCATACATGGATGCTAAGAATACAATGCAGATCCATGTGGAAAATATACCAAACAAGTGTTCATGGCCATGAATAGGCAAATACAAATGTGGTTACATGCCAAAAACTGTCATAGTCACGAACAAGGCCTAGTGAAACTAGTCTCAAAATAAATCTGAAGATGTTTGTATACCATGGAGTACAATCTGATCTCCCATGATCACCGAAGTCAAATAGTTGTTGGTCCAATGAAAGAGAAGAAACATCTCAGGAAAGCTGCGGCCACATAGTGATGTCTTCAAGTCTTCTACACTATCCTCCAAGGTTGCAAGTCTGCATTATGTGAATAAATGAGTTGAGGTTGAACACGATGAGACATTGTTTGATTACCGGTCATTGAGGTATACCATTAACAAACGCAAGATAGCCTACCAATAATGAAAGTAGGTATCAAGGCACCAAGTACATCTCTACAAGTGTGAATAAAGGATTTTGTGTCGAACACTTGAGAAATCCATTGATCAGGTGACATTGATGTATTCCCATTTTTCAATGGCGAGAGAGCCTACCACTAATGACTATAAGCCTCAAGGTACTCATAAAACTCTAGGTCCCATATCCAGTATAAATGAGTTGAAGTCAATGGAAAGAGACCCGTTGAAAGGAGAGAATTGAGGCATCTCTCATCAGTCAGCACGAGGAACAAAGTAGGAGATTTATGATTTGGTGGAGATCAGACAAAGAACATGTTCACGAACCAACGACCCTGTGCGTATTTCGTGTGTGCCAAATGCAAGTGGTACACGAAAAATACCCTTTGAATAGCAACCAATGATGAAAAAATGCTGACAAAGGCAAGGAAACCACCAATAAGGATAATGGCATCCAAGACACTGCATGAATCCCAAAGTGTGAATAGATGTCTTGCTGTCAAACACAAGGGAAACCACCCAGTCAATGACCAATGATGAAATGTCGACTGTTGGGTTCAAGGTGACCTACCAATGATGAAAGTAGGGCCAGGGTGCATGAGAAGACCAAAGTATCATGTGATTCTGAGACAAACTGAGGGTATGGCCGACATGCAAAGTCAATATTTCTGAGGAGTGGCCGACACAGGTTGATAGACTTCCTTTGAACAGGAGCATGAGACACATGGTGGACTTCGAAAACATAGACTCAATGATGTGACAATTATATGTAGGAGACATCTATAATGTTCTCTATAGGGACTGAAAGAGTAACCAGTAGGTAGAGAAAAATCTGTAGCAAGATCATATTCCTAAGGCCATGCTAAACCAAAAATTATGATGACACAAGGACTCAATAACTTTGTGCTATGTTCAAAGGCGACATGACTGCTGCCAATTACAATATAGTACTCCCTTCCAGCTCGTCTTTTTTTGTATTTTCATAACAAATGAATGCTATAATATAGAGGGAACGAGTGTTGCAAGTAAGCAAAATCTAGTTCCAGTAGTGGAACATACCTATTGTCAATGCAAGGAAATGCATGTGGGAGATGGACACTCAGGGTGATTTTCCCTCCAGGGTATAGGGTGTCAAATTGCGAAGGATATAAACAAGGCTTTGCTTGGTTGAGGATGCTTACTGTTTAGGTAACGGTTTATAACACAAAGCGAGAACCGACTAAAGACTCAATACTGCAAGCAAGGGCATGAGATGCAATCACAACTAAATGCCAAAAAATGTCCTTTTTTATATATTTTAGTCTACTTGGTGTGAAAAAGGGGTAAACTTGTGCCAAATAGACGTCTTTTCAAATCCAATTTACGAGTGTGAAAAACACAATTTCACTCAACAATCTTTTCATTTTTTGATAGCGAGTTTGGAATGTTAATGACATGATTGAAAGGTGCATCACTCTCTTAACTATTTGGAATTTTGATGACATGACTGGAAGGTGCATCACTCTCTTCAGGGAGAGTTGGTTTGACCAGAGATTGCACTGGTGTGGTCACTTATTCAATTATAGGTTGAAGAGGATTCATAGTAATGGGGGCAAGAGACGTTCACCCTCAGTGAAGGGGGTGAGGTCGGAGGAAGATCTTGGCGGCAGAACCACCAGGACCATTAAAGGAGAAGTAGTGTGAGGAGAAACCATGGGTGTCTTAGAATCCAAAGGGATTTTGGGTGAGCCCCACACTTCTAGTATCCCGGTAGTCACTGGGCACAAACGAGTAAGATGAATTCCTTCACAAGTCCTGCAAAGTAATTTAGGCTTACGTCTAAGATGTTTAGGCTTTTCAATGGGACTAGCCGAGGAAACATAGTCATTTCCTGTATGATGAATAGGAGATGGAGACATGACACGACTATGATTCGGGGTGAAGAGGATGGTGCCCCCAACATAATTGGTAGAGGTTGGGAGCGAGTTGTCAACATAATTTGTAGAAAATGTCGACCCATCTCCAACATGACTAGCAGAGGTTGGCGATGGAGCACTGGTATGGATGACAGTGGATGGGCTAGCAATAGATTGTGACATTTGATTCCAAGGTCCCGGAAAAGATTGGTTCTGAAACATTGCAGGCTAGAAAGGATCCTGGTGTACTACTTGTCCTTGCCCATAAATGTGGTGGTTTATGCCAAAGTGGTCTGAAGTGGTCTGGACGAGCATCATCACCGAGGTATACAACGAAACTGAGGTAGGATAAGAATTATTTGAGTGAGGATATATGTTTACCCCTTGTGAAGGGGTCCCATAAGGAGGGTAGCCCAAACTGTAAAATTGATTCTCCCCATACGAAAGACTTGGGGGTACTTGAGGACCTGTCATAGAAAAAGTGTTTAAAGGCACTGACATGGTAGATGAAAGATACATGGGCGGGGTGTAATAAGTGGAATAAGCACCCATCTGAGCATTGGCTGCTGAAAGAGAATAACTAGTATTGGATCCATAAGGGGGAAGGTTCCAACCTCCCATGGGGACACGACTCATATCAAACGAAGAAGTGGGTATGGGAGAGATGGTGCCCCCGGGTCCAATGCTAGGATTTATATATGCGGACCAGGGAGAGGGTTGCATGTGGGAAGACATATCAATAGAAAAATGACTAGAGACCCAAGGTGTAGACTGAGCGTCATAATTGTGCATACCATTGTAAAAAACGAAAGGGTTCGTCCCCATGAAATGAGCAGGCATCATGGGGTGGGTAGCGATGAATGGAGGAGTAAAAGGAACTCCACTATCCATGATAATAAAACAAAAAATAGATTCCTAGGGCCAACTAGTAGTCAAAGAGCATACCAAAAAAGTCAAACGACCAATATGCATGCAAACGGGCTAAAGTGGCTAAGTGGCCTCCCTTGCTAAAGAAGGTATGCCTCGTCCAAGAGGGACTTGAGACTCCCTACTAAAGTTTGGAGGTAACAAAATCAATTATAAGGGCCCTCATAAGCTTAACAACCAGTCGGTCAGATCCCCCTGGAGAGGTAATCCTCCATAAAGGATGTGTGTTGTCCGACCCCTATCTGACTCAGGATACAAGAATAATAACCCTTGCAAGTAACCTATGAGATACCTAAGTCAAGCAACTAATCAACCACTGTATAACTAATGCACAGGAGAATAGTCGTAATTCTGGATTACCATATGGGCAGAGTAGCAAATCCCAAAACCCTGAAAGTACCGCCTCTCATAGAGGTATGGGTACTAGCAAGATCCCCAAATACAAATAAATCCATAGAAATATCTCTGACGCTAGGTGAGTATCCAGGGGTTATCCTTTCAAATAACTTTGCGTGACCTTGTGCTTAACTCTGGTGTGAGCGAAGCCTCCTGATACTACCAATTATACAATGGACTTCTCAACTCCCTGTCTCAGACACATATGTTGATTTAATTGCCTTGGAGAAGTTTACTCACAAAATCCTATTTCAAGGCACTAAATCCTAGGCTAGTTTGTGCACCCTAAAAAATAAAATCATGACTAATCAATTTTAGTTTAAAGCGTAAATTTTATTGGCCGTGGTTACTCAAAAAGGTATGGAAGTGAAACTCATGATGTTATGACTCTGTAAAGAAATAAATATGGATATAATGCAAAGTCTATCTTTAACTTTTCAATGAATGATATGCTAATAAAAACAATGTAGTCTTCAATTTCAACTCTGCAATTCAGAAGTAGAATGCAATCTTTCGCTAAATGTGCTAAGCTAATGATAAATATTCAAAGACAAAAATGCCAACCAATGAAAAATGCCTATTTTTTTGTAATTTCAATATACTAAAAAGAAAATGCATGGACTGATGAGCAACTTCATATACAAATTCTATTGTGTATAAAAGAAATAACTCGAGCAGAATACCAAGCAGCCAAGCAAACTGTTATCGGACTAATCAATAGGTGCGGACACTAACAGATGTCCCTAGATCTACCTGGGTCTAGAACAAAACAGGACATGACATGACTATTTCCCTAAGTTATGATCATTGAATTAGCTAGTAGGGAGGAATAAATGACATGCCTTTGTATCGCTTCCTAGGGTCTTTGTTGCTCTCGCTTCTCTCTGGTGCTCTCATGAGGTCAAGACCAAGACAATGCAAACCAACCAAAGTGAAGATAGCAAAATATGTTCAATCGCCAACTTATGTGTATGATCAAGGAATTACACAATAAAGTAAGAATGACTTTATGGGAAAAGGACATGTCGTTGTATCATATTAATCGAAAGTAGAAGATACAACCTGATTGCCTTGATGTGGAAAGATTCCTTTCAGTGACTCTTGGTTCCAACACACACACTTGCTCGATCCTTGCATGAAGAAGATCCGACTCCTCTTGATAGACTTGCTAGAGTCTCCAAGCTCCTATTCAAGCTAGGTTCTTCACACAATTCCTTCACCAATTCTCCAATTAATCTTGCTTAACCTTTTCCATGGGAATCCAATCAATATATAGGAGAGGATGAGATGGTTACTTGGATAATAATGATCCCACAATATCAGGGAAACCAGTAAAAAGATAACCATTCGAATGCCAACCCATTCTCTAGAAGATTCCCTTCTAGAAGCATCGAGACTTCATCTTTTTCCAAGCTTGAGAACAGATTCGCACCCTAGCTATGTAGCACAGTGCAAGAAGTTCGCACCCTAGATGAAGGAAACCTACGAGAATGGTTCATTCTCGCACCCTAGGATATAAGCAACTTGCGAACTCTCTTCAAAAATATGTTTTCTGGGAAGAGATGAATGTCACTTTTCTCAGGAGAAAGTTCTTATTAGGAGCCTGATTACACCATCATCAATACACCATCAAGATGACCAAAATCATGGGTAATATAATGCCCCCCAAAGTATGAGACCAGAATCAGTGACAACCGAAATACTTTGTAAACTGCGTGTGCCTGTCAGAAACCAGGAGCGCACCTAATCGGAAACCCGCGAACAACCAAGCATCTGCAAAATATCATACTAGTTCTGAGGTAGGCATTCCCATACTTATATCATAAATGGATGAAATTATAAACATAGGTCATGGCCACCAATCATACACTGTGGATCCACACCGTTAAGATATAGCATAGCCACTAGGAATACACTGTGGATCTATGCAAGAAAATTCAAATCGAGACGACATATCCACGAGACATACAAAGTGGATCTATGTGTCACAAATTATACATATTCCATCGCAACCTGGACAAAGAGATGATATCCAGGGTCTTCAATCCTGTTACCCAACAGTACAAATCTAACCATGTGATTACATGTGTTGAAGTTGAACATGGTAGAAACCACTTGATTACCGGTCATTGATGAAACCGTTAACAAGTGCGAGGGAAATCACCATTAATGTCAATGACTCCCAAGGTACACTAGTACAATCCATCGAATGTGAATGAATGAGTTGAGGTCAAAAATCTGACAGAATCTTTCGATCAGGGGTCAATGATGTAAACCCACTGTCGAAAGTGAGGAAACCTGCCATTGAGGCATGAAAGTTCCAAGGTACCAAAGGATTTCTAAGTCTTATTTCTGGATAATGAGATGACATCGATGGAACAAAACTCGTCACAAGAGGGCCTTGATGTATCCCCCATCAATGACATGAAATGATTAATAGATTTTGAAGGTGAAACAGAGTATGATGTAAGTTGGACTGGACACAGGGAAGGCCGACACAGAGAGAATGGACAACTGCAGATGACCGACTCAATAGAGGTTTCAGATGAACTTCTCTTGAACATATGAATGACACGACCGATTATTTGGCAGCATTGACTCAGAGACGACGTAGGGTATGACCTTGTAGCAAATCGAATGAGAGACAAATGGATTTCCCAAACCGGATTCAAATAATGAATAGGGGGGTGTCATGTTCAAGAGTGACACTTACTGCCAATCAATATGAATATGAGAACACATCCCTTTCCCAAATTCCCCCCCACCATTTCTGGTGAGTACCTCTTTATTTTTACGCAAGCTTGAGGAGGATAACATATGCTTGTTGATATAAGCTTATCCTTCGGATAAGTCCTTCGGAGTATGTTTAACAAACCCTAGGAAGGAGTGGTTCGGTCCCATGACAGGTCTATCTATGTTTGTTTAACAAGTCCAAAGATAGAAAACTCGAAGGTTTTTCATGATTATAGAGTCTGGAAAAACACTTAAAAGAGAAATCTCTCAGTTCCTTTTTTGTAAAATAGTTTAATGAGACCGAAAAAGAGATAAATTATCGCCCAACAGATGCTTTCTTCAAATACTTTAATGAGCGTGAAAATAGCAAGGTCGCTCGACAATCTTTTCATGTTTATAGAGTCTGAAAAGAGCTTAAAGGAGACTCCAGGGGGGTTCCTTTTTCGTATAACCTCATTGAGCCCGAAAAAGTGATAAAAGTGTGCTCGATCACGTTCTCATGTATTTTTGAGCATGAGAATGGACAAAGACCAAGCTCGAGGTTTTGTACAAAAACCATAAAAAACAATCAAAACATGTGATGATGAAGAAAAAATATCTGCATCCCTGTGTGTGAAAATCGAAGTCATTACGCCAGCAAAAGTCGTACTCAAAAGGGTATTAGGCATTAGGTTTTAATAAATAAACCATTATATAATCCAATAACATGGTAAAAGTAAATATAAATGGGTAAAAGTTCTTTTTACCATAATCATTTTAACTTTACCAATATTTGAGCCCAAAAACCCCTCTTTTGCCCTTGAACTTCGACATTCAATTGCGGGAGTTACGAGCATCCATTCGACGAACTGTCTCTTACAGTGAGGTAAGCTCCTTGTCCTCTACCTTTTCATGGTTTAATTTTTCATTTTCATTGGCAAAAAACATAGTTTTGAGTTTGTTTAGGGGGTTAAAGTTGCGCTCAGCCATTCTCACAGGCCAACCACATGGGACCTGCAAGAATGTCCCATTCTCGCAGGTGACCCCAAAGGCACATGTGAGAACCTCGCACTGTGCCTAAAGGGCACCTGCGAGAACCGCAAAGTGGGATTTTTTTTTAAAGTTTTGCTCAATGAAAAGATACCAAGTGTTGAATAGAGTTATTAACTTTCTTCTTATGCTTCTTATGTAGGTATTTTGCCATCACCATGGTTTTGGAATGGCGTGAAAGAGAGCACGAAGAAGATGATGCCATTTCCAGAAATCATCCGACCACCATTGCCGCTTTACGAGACTGTGGCCTTCTGAAATTATTTCGCATCCTGGGTATGAGGGCCCAAGTCAGGTTATTGGAGTACCTTGTGCATATGTGGGATCTCGACCAACAAGTATTCCATGTAGGGGTCCACACATTGTCCTTGGATATTGAGGACATTTTCTTCTTGATAGGACTGTCACGGCGTGGGTACCACGCGAGCCTGACTGGTAGCAAAGGTGGTGGGCTACCCATAAGTGAGTACTGTCTCTTGCGCTATGTTCCAGAGGCAGAGAGGAGAAAAGGGAATGTAGCCATTTGGGGAGTGCGGGATTTAACCCTCCGCACTATTTTGTTCACCATTTCTCATATGGCTGGGATCACTTCTCCTCACATGGCTCTCTAGAGGTATTTTCAGTATTCCATAGAGTGTATCGAGCCTCGGGTTTTTAACTGGGTAGACGCAGTGCTTTGTAGCATGAAGAGATTGTTGACCAAATGCAGGCGAGGCGACCTGAAGCAATTTGGGTATGGGTCTTTGTTAGTGTCCTTCTTTCTTGAGAGGGTTCCCTTGTTGAGGCTGCAGGTTGAGTGGTATTTACTAGCTCCAACAGATGCAAGAATGTTGAGGTGGTGTCATCTCATGGCCCGACATGTGGCTGGACCAATTATCAAATATAATGATGTCTTCTTCGACTGGTTGTGACCACAGATGCTGATGGTCGATGATTATGCTTATGCAGGGTTGGAATTACAAGGAGATATAGACTTGGTCCTGCCTGAGGGTGCTCAGTGGGGGGATCTTGGTAAGAAGTACACATTTTTCTTTTTTAAATGTTCTTGTGAATTTTATCATATGCAAATGTTTTTTGTATGTTCGTCCAAGGTCTAAATGAAAAATTCTTTTTTGATGACACAGATGTGGGGCCTTACTGACCTCTTGGTACTTCTCCTATTCAGTGATGAGGAGAGGTGGCACCAGTGCCATGATGGGACGTCGAGGATTATGAAGTGGTGGAACAAAACCTAGAGGGTTTGACAACAGAAATTCCAGACATGCCCCTTGGAGAGGTTCCACGACGTTATCAGCGTCATACAGTAGGAGTGTCAGAGTCCATTGGCCAAATGCTTCATAGAGTTGCCCAGACAGTCATGTGTTACTGTGAACGTCATCCATGACGTCACTTTGTAGAAGCTATGAGCTTCATATTTTGAAATTTTGGTCCTCAGACAAAACGTTTTTGTAAAAACTCTTTTGATTGTTATATATACATATGGCTTCTACCAGTTTATCTTGTGTTGTGTGAAAATTGATGTGATTGATTTATAAATGACCCAAATGTATGTCTAATACATAGTTAGCTAATGAATCAGTTAATTTATTTAGACGTCTAGGAATATGTTGATATTCAATGTAATCAAAATAACGTTCCAAGAGGTGAATTCGTAAATACACCCGTAACAAAGTAGGACTTCGAATAGTATAGACATTACTTAACTGTAGTACTACGAGCTGCGAATCGAGTCGCACAACCAAATGATGGATTCTGAGTGAGATAGCATCAATCAACAATTCAATAACGACGCTATACTCTGCAATATTATTGGTCGCACGGCCGAGACACACACCTCGTAAGGAGACAAGTTTGTTTGTAGGGGCATAAATTGCCCATGCAGTGGAAGCAAGGTTCTGAGTACTATGGCTAGCGCCATCAACGAAGCCAATGTAGGGTAGTGAAGACTCCAACATCTAGAAATCAAACACAACGTCACCTAAGGGAAGAGAGCAGATAACGACAAAAGAAAGCTACAGTAACACAGAAAAAGTATGATACAATAAAAATACAAGTACTCGTGCACAGGTGATCTTATGCATAGTACTTCTTCAAGTACAACCCATTTTTGGGTTCACTTAAAGGGATACCATCATAATATACTAACTCATAAGCCTCTTTTTCCAAAACTCGTCTAACTATATAAGGACCTCGCCACATGGATTCGAATTTTCCAGCTCCTAGCATATTTTGATCTTGTTCATAGAGGAGAACGAGATCTCCTTCGGAGAAAACGCGAGGCTTGACATGTTTGTCGTATTGGGCCTTGACACATTTTTTCTGAGCTTCTATGACTAGGGTAGCATCGCGTCGAGTCTCATCTAATTGCATAAGATACAATAGACATTCTTGCTCAGCAGAAGTGTTTGGTAGGAGTTCAACGGCTAGTTTTAAAGAGGGTATCTCGCATTCAATCAGGAGAATGACTTCCAAACCATAGACTAACCGAAAAGGTGTAAACCCAGTAGCTGACTTGACAGATGTCCGGTAAGCACACAATGTCGAAAACAACATTGTGTGCAAACTTGTTTTGTGAATCGCTATCATTTGTCAGAGCATAGTTATTAGAACTTTGTTAATTGCTTCGACTTGGTCGTTGGCTTGTGGGTAATAGGGCGTTGATTTTTCATGGCGAAGACCCAAATTTTCAGTGAGTTCGGACATCATGACATTTCTAAAGTGGCTACCGTGATCAGTGACGATAGCCTAAGGAACACCAAAACGAGCTATGATGTGATTAAAAATGAATAATGCTGCGGTCTTTCCAGTGTGGTCAAATGTCGGCATTGCCTCGGCCCATTTTGTAAAGTAATCTATGGCTACTATAATGTATCCATGCCCCCCGGTTGAGTGGGGGTGACATGTCATGAAATTGATGCCCCATTTCACAAAGGGACCAACAGAGACCACAGGGTGAAGAGGAGTAGGATGTGACCATATCTTATGATTATAGGTCTGGCAAGCATGGCATTTTTGGACGCCGATTATGCAGTCGTTAAATAAAGAAGGCAAAAAATACCCTGCTAGTAAGATCTTCTGGGTAGTAGCATACCCAGACATATGACCACCACAGGCTCCATAATGGCAGTCATTCAAGGCTTTCTCGGTTTCGTCGAACATTAGGCAGCGTCGAAAAATGAAGTCAATCCCCCGACGATAAAGAGTATCCCCGAGGATAATAAATTGACAGGCTTGGTAGCGTATTCGACATCAGTCATTACTAGACAAAGTTGGTCGGAAAGTATGGGTTTGGAGATATATGATGATATCTCCATACCAAAGATCATCAGAGCTAATGTGGAAAATGGATTCATCGGGCAATGAATCATCTGCTACATTTTCTGTTTCAGAATAGGTAAAGTCGCAGACCAACTCAGTGAACACTAAGGACTTCTTGGACTTGGCGCGTTCAAATTCCAAGTCAAACTCTTAGATTATCACGATCAATTTGGAGTATTTTTCCCCTAGCAATTGACGTGTAAGAATGTGTTGCATAGGGTTGCAGTTAGAAATCACTGTAGTCTTGCGAGAGAGGATATAGTGCTGGAAGCGTTGGACTGCTTGGATGGCTGCCAAGGCCAGTTTTTCGACATGTAAATACTTGGTTTCGGTAGGTGTTAGACTTCGACTCAAGTAATAAATAACATGTTCATCGTTCAAATCGTCCTCTTGGAGGAGAACCATACCAATGGTATAATCCGAGGCTGCAAGGTAGAGGAAATAATCTCAACTATAATGGGGGGGAAAGAGAAGCGGAGCACGTGTTAGGGATAATTTCAAAGCTTCGAAATATTTGTTTGCGATGGTATCCCATATGACATCAGACCCCTTTTTTAGGAGCCGCTTAAATCCATGAGTTATCTCGACGTAATTTGGGATAAAACGACGAAGAAAGTTTGCTTTCCCCTTTTGTAACTAGCAAAGTGTAAAAGGAGGAGGGAGATTAAGGATCGCCTCAACCTTTAAAGGATCTACCCTGATCCCTTGACGTGAAACAATAAAGCCTAGAAGTCGGCTAGATTCCACGCAGAAAACACACTTGTGAGGATTTAGGCGTATGCGGTAAAACCGACAGCGGACGAAAATGGCTTGGAGGTGGGTTGGATGATCGACTCGGCGATTGAGTGAGTGGGTAAATTGTCCAGATATGGTTGCATGATGTGCTTGATATCATGGAAGGCATAAGACATAGCGCATTGAAAAGTTGCGCCAGCATTCTTAAGACCGAAGTGGAGTTTTCGATAGGCAAAAGTACCCCAAGGAAAAATAAAAGCAGTCTTATGTTGATCCTCGGGAACAACGTTGATCTGATTATACCCGGAGAAACCATCCATTAGAGAGAAGATTTCACTGCCGGCGCAATCGTCGACAATCTGATCGACGAAGGGGGTAGGAATGTTGTCTTTGGGATAAGCTTTGTTGATATCCCTATAATCAATGCATACACAAATTGTGCCTTGTTTCTTGTCGATCGAGACAAGATTGGAAACCCAGTCAGTGAGGGCCACTGGGTAAATAAAGTCAGCTTTGAGAAGTTTCCTGACTTCGAGCTTGATAGTAACCGCTTTATGTGGGTGAACTGGACGAAGGCGTTGCCGAACGGGTTTAGCGTCAGGGTATGTCTTGATCTCATGTATCACAATGTTGGGGTCGATACCCGACATTTCTTCGTATCTCCAGGCGAAGATGTCACGAAACTCTTTGAAAAGGGACGTGTAGGTGACGATTTCGTCATGGGAACATGAAGCTCTGATATGGACATTTTCAACAATTCCAGGTTTGATGGATATGTGGAGGGGAATAGTGGGTGAGATATTGCTTAAGTTCCCTTCGGAAAACACATCGTGCGTGGACTCAGGAATGGTTGATATGACGACAACGGTCGACGGGGTCAAGATCCATTGGTAGTTCTCAATGGTATGTTGCTCCAGTAAAAGGATGGAACGATGATGTCCATCATCCCAAGGGGTGTCCTCCATGAAGGACATCATCATCTCGTCTGTGGGAAAAATGACATGGAAGGGATTTGGAGATAACTCACCAAGAGAGGGGGTAGAAGGGGTTGTCGATTGAATGGCTTGATAGGTGGATTTGACCAGACTTAACAAAATTTTGTCACCGTAACGAAGATGATCTCCAGGGTCAGGTACCATCCATTGGTCATGAGA
Source organism: Picea glauca (assembly GCA_000966675.3). NCBI lineage: Eukaryota > Viridiplantae > Streptophyta > Pinopsida > Pinales > Pinaceae > Picea > Picea glauca. The sequence continues at coordinate 291,613 of JZKD02S2169303.1, read as the reverse complement.
TGTAGGAATTCCATGAATCAAAGAAGAGATCATGTTGATTGAAGCAACGAATGAGTGTGGAACATCAGGTGGTGGAATGGGGAAAGTACCCATTAACGAAGAGTCTTTGAGAAGGCCTACACTGACATTCTCATAATCCGGTGGGGTTTTAGCGATGAAAAGTATGTTTCCAGTATGGGTATTTGAGTTAAAGAAGGCTAATTGGTCGATGATGAATACCTTCCCTTGATGTGGGAAATGGACCACACAAAAAAGGGTCGACACAACTGCGCGCATGGAATCGATCCAGCTGCGACCAAGCAAAAGATTTTAATCAAGAGGGGTGTCAAATACTTCCACTTCGACTTGGACCGTTTTTCCTTCTAACGTGATTGGCAACGAAGGAAGGACACCGTAGGGATTAAAACCAGAGCCATTGAAGGCTTTGAGAGTGTTCTGGGATTCATTCAAAGAGGGAGAGCCAATGGCTTTCCAGCAAGTAAGAGACATGACACACGTCGAGGCACCCTTGTCGATAACGGTTTGATAAATTTTTTTGTCAGAGACAATCACTTGGATATGGAACGCGAGTTGAGGGGGTAACCTTGGAATGTGATATTCCAAGTCAAAAATTATTAAATTTGTATCCATCGGGTCGATTCCACTGATAGATTTCAATAGTGCCTTTCGTTGTGTGGGACAAATTTGAAGGACTTCAAGGGATGACATCGCAGAAGGTACTTGGGCCAGATCTTCAACAACGTTGTAGTTCTGGGCAGCACGAGCATGAGGATTGAAAGCCGATTTCAAAATGACACCCTTTGGGGGGGGTCGAAGAACTGTGTCGAGGCTCGGTCGTTCGAGATGAAGAGGACCGGTGGTAGGTGGAGTCGTGGGAGAGGGTTGTACCAATGAAGAAGGTAGGTCATCAACCTTCTCTTTAGAGGGAGAATAATCTTTGGCTCGAGTGGTGAGTGCAATGTCGTTCTGCTTTGAATTTCCAGTACACATCAATACATAGGATGTAGTAGAAGGTGAGGGTTGGTCGTGAATGACCAATTGAACTTGTTGTTGTGACGGGAAGGGTTGGGACAAAACGGCTGGAGCAGGTGGTTTTGGGGCTCCTTGAAGGAACTTAGTGACCTTGGTGCATCGTGGACAATCCTTCGTGTAGTGATCATCACCACAGATAAGACAATGGTATTGAGGTTTGCACTTATCCCTCTCGTCAACAGGTGGAGTTTTGGTTCGCTCTACTTAAGGAGTATTTTTGTCCTCCTTATTATTACCCCTTCCCTTTTTGGATTTGTTTTTATCGGCTGGGGTAGATTGAACCGCATTTACCTCAGAAGTCTTGCCAGTGGGCGGGGCAGGAGATGAAGAATTTTGAACATTAGAAGAAGCAAGTTTGGGGTTGGTGCTTGAGGCCAGAATGTGATTGGGCATGGAAAGTTCCAATCACACCGTCGGCTACATGAGAAGCAGCTGGAGTAGTTGAAGTGGCAGAAGTGGAAGGACAAGGTGCATCAGGTAGCAAGTTGTAAAGGGTACCCATTTGTGAGTAAATGAGGTCAAGGTATTGAGCACAACTTATGGCCTGCTCTTCTGTGACCACTCTACCCATGGCGATGTCATGACCGATGTCGTTCACAAATGATTTTGTGAACCACTCTGCCAACAACTGATTGGGGAGTTCGAGTTTGATGAGACGTCGTCTTCGTCACCACTCATGAATGTAATTGGATATATGAGTGGCTTTGTTTTGTTTGAAAGAACTTAAAATCTCAGTCCCTGTTTCATAACGGATCGGTAACTGGTAATGGGTGAAGAAGGCCATAGATAGGGTGTTGAAGTCAGCGAAGAAACCTCATGGTAATTCTATATACCACTTCGCAGTAGAACTTGTGAGGGTCCATTGAAAAAGACGTAAATGAATAGAGTCATCCATCAACGAGTTGGATGAGCACCAGAGGTGAAAATTCATGACATGATTGTTCGGGTCCTCTCCCGCTTTGTCGTCGAATTTAGGGATGTCCGATGGTAGCTTGGATGGTATAGTGGGCCATTGGGGAGAGTGATGAATTGGATCATTTAAAATCCTTGACAAGTTCGGGAGATCCAAAGTGGCCAAGAAGGGTAACTGACGATTCACATGTGGGTATTGGTGGCTTTGGGGAGGAAGCCCCGTCGGCAAACCAGTAGGACCATAAGCAGTTTGCATATAATGTGAAGACCCAGGCAGATTCGGTGGTGGTTGTAGAGGATAGTAGCTCATGGGATTGTATCCTTGAACAGGGACATGAGTTTGAGCATTCGATCCCCAAATAGGATTGGAGGTACCTGGATATGGTTGGCCTATATTAGGGGGTATACCAGATGCAGCTGGAAGCTGTTGCCCCCCAGTTGATTGAGGAGTATGTTGTATCAGATGATTCCAATTCTGGGCCAAGGAATGAGGTATGTTTTGTCCATAAGGTGGGGTCGGTGGGGTTTGTCCTCCAATCGGGGGTTGTGTTCCAATTGGGGGCAGTGTTCCAATTGGGGGTTGAGTTCCAATTGGGATTTGCATTCCAATAGGAATTTTCCCGCCAAGGGGGGGTTGAGTCAAACCTCCTTGGTGAAATTGTCCACCAACGGGAATCTAGTAATTTGGTGTGAATTACGGAGTAGTGCCACTAGGTTTAATACTGCCAGTGGAGGACAAGAAAGGGCCTCCAAAAGGGGGTTGAGGAAGTGTCGGAATGAAACCGGGAAGAGAGTGCCCAGAAGAAGAGGGACCACCAGGAGTGTCGGATGGTGTTTGCGTAGGAGTGGAAATGGAAGAATTCAATGCACGATATCTGGGCGGTAGTGTTGGGGTGACACTGAGCATGAGCGGTGTGCCGATGGGGATTTGACTAACCACGATAATCCCGGTGTGAATACTCGTAGTATCTATGTAATGGGCCATTTCTATAGGGATGGTCAAGATGTGGTCAGATTGCAGGGCGTTCGTACCAAGAAAATAATAGGCAGTAGTAAACGGTATTGTGTCTGGGTTAGAGGTTTCAGAGAGCAAAGGTGAGACAGTGATTTCAATTCCTGATCCTACACCAAAAAGGTCCTGTCTAAAAATGCCCATAGACCAAAAAGGGTCTTGGCCCTCTATTCCTGGAAAGAGTCCAATCGGTGATCCTGAAGACACAACAACTAAGTCTCCGAAAGAATTCACTCGCATAATCTGTCTCCCAGAATCAGGGTGAATTCGAAAGTCCTCTCGAGTATTGGTAATTCAAAAATGTTCTAGAGAGTCGCTCCATTCCACTTGTGGCGTGGTAACGCCTTGGACTTCACTCTGTTGAGGAGATCCCTCAGGTGAGCTTGTAGGTAGGGGTTGAGAACCTTCCAGATGCTCTGGAGATAAACCCTGCATTCTACGTGAACGACGTGGAGGATCTATTGTGAACGAGTTACAAAATTACGAAGAAAATCTTATAGTCAACTTGGGTAAACAAGCAACAGGCGCTAGTAAACAAAATCTAGGAAACAATACCAAGCAAACAAGACCTTCTGATTCCGAAGTCACTAGTTGGTGATGAAATCCAACGTCACAACAACGGGACGAGAAGGGGCTGGGCTAGTGTGGAAAAGTTACGCTGACGACCTACTTAACGGACTTACACCCTAGTGCAAGCTCCCACACATAATTGTGGGTATACCCTCCAAGGAGCCCGAGTGAGTTTGGCCAACGTCGATTCCAGGTACTGTGAAGACTTGTCCCTTCACAATCACCTTGTGTAATACCCTAGAAAGGTAGGCCACTAAGGTTACCACCGACAACAATAAATCCTGGGGGGATAGTCGACAGTCCGATCCACACGCAAGGGCAGGGTATCTAGCTCGAAATCAACTCAAGAGGCTTCCACTCATCATTGTGGGTATACCTCCAAGTGACCCCCATAATATGTGCAATCTCTACACCGATATCAACAAATCAGGGTGAGTAACTCTGCCAATATCAATGCGACCTCGTGTTTGACCCTTGTGTGAGAAGGGTTTCCCAGGACAAAATGTTGTAAATGGAATTTGAAACTCCTTAACACAAGATGCTATTGTGTGTTTTGTGTTTTGGAGAGTGTATCTCTCTACCTATTCCAAAGCGCTAGCCTAGATAAATGTTGGTGTAAAAGAGCCCTAGAAAAGAGTTACTAGTTAAATTTTACAATTGTGCAATGTTATTAAGGGCTGTTGTTACTCAAAGGAAACGTGGATGAAACTAATGTTGTATGAGACTCTGACCCAACGATGCATAGATAGGAATGAAATATATCAATTTTCGTTCAATGAATCCTATGTACGGGAGGGAAAGAGAAGTTTTCCGGACCAGTCTTGAACTACGATACATAATTTCCTTTAAAATGCAATTTCAACTAATCACGCAATAATGACAATTCTCTATTGTTTCTTTTTCAATAATTTCAACAATTGATTTTCAATATTTTCAAAGACGAAAATGCTTTTGAAAGAAAAATGTTTTTACTTTTCAAAAAAGGATCTACACCATGATGGTGAAAGTGAGGAAAACTAAAGACAAATGAACAATCAATAAACAAAAACCCAAACCAATCTTTCAATGGAAACAAAAATGACAAGTAGACCAAACTAGTCTTTTCAATTGCATGAGAAAACTAATCTTCCAAATAATGAGAAAATGAGAAAGACAAAGAATATCAACTTTCAACCGATCGCCGGTTCTTAACCAAAGAAGCACTCAGATTCGAAAATCAGAGAGTATATCTTTGCCAAGAAAAGTCAAGAGATGAAAGTCGAGAAAAAATAGACAGGAAGAGCCTTTGATTTCCTAAGACTGATCGTGCACAAAATTTGAAGACACGAAAACATCAACCAATGGTCCAAGAAGCTCTTTTCAGTCACCTATACTGATCTGGGTAGCTGAACATGCAAAAATCTTAAATCCAAAATTTTGAAAAGAGGGTTCGTAGGCTATCAGTGTTACACAGTGCGAGAATGGGTCATTCTCACAGGCTAGCTTTGAGAAGAGTGCGAGAACCTCGCACTGGAACCCAAAGAAAAGTACGAACTCAAAGTATTCTCATAGGCTAATGTGGGGTGCAGTGTGAGAATGTCTGAAACTAAGCAAATTTTTGGAAAAAGACAAAAAATTTGAAGAGACTTCTGGACCTAGAGGATCTATCAGGGTGTCCTGAAGACTTAGAGATTGATAGAAATGGAGAAAGGTAAGGCAAGAGCAAATGGCCAAGGAAAAACACAAAAAAACACAAAGAAAACGGGTTGCCTCCCACTGTGGTCATCAATTTTGTTATCGGACTAATCGGTAGGTGCAGACACTAACATATCTCCCTAGATCCACCTGGATCTAGAATAAAACAGGACATGACATGACTGTTTCCCTAAGTTATGATCATTGAATTAGCTAGTAGGGAGAAATAAATGACATACCTTTATATCGCTTCCTAGGGTCTCTATTGCTCCTGCTTCCCTCCGGTGCTCTCGTGAGGTCAAGACCAAGACCACACAAACCAACCAAAGTGAAGATAGCAAAATATGTTCAATCACCAACTTATGTGTATGATCAAGGAATTACACAATAAAGTAAGAATGACTTTATGGGAAAAGGACATGCCACTGTATCATATTAATCGAAAGTAGAAGATACAACCTGATCGCCTTGATGTCGCAAGCTTCCTTTCAGCGACTCTTGGTTCCAACACACACACTCGATCGATCCTTGCATGAAGAAGATCCGACTCCTCTTGATAGACTTGCTAGAGTCTCCAAGCTCCTGTTCAAGCTAGGTTATTCACACAATTCCTTCACCAATTCTCTAATTAATATTGCTTAGCCTTTTCCATGAGAATCCCATCAATAATAGGAGAGGATGAGATGGTTACTTGGATAAGAATGATCCCACAATATCAGGGAAACCAGTAAAAAGATAACCATTCGAATGCCAACCCATTCTCTAGAAGATTCCCTTCTAGAACCATCGAGACTTCATCTTTTTCCAAGCTTGAGAACAAGTTTGCACCCTAGCTATGTAGCACAGTGTGAGAATTTCACACCCTAGTTGAAGGCAGCCTATGAGAATGGGTCATTCTCGCACCCTAGGATATAAGCAACCTGCGAACTCTCTTCAAAAATATGTTTTTTGGGAAGAGATGAATGTCACTTTTCTCAGGAGAAAGTTCTTATTAGGAGCCTGAGTACACCATCAAGATGACCAAAATCATGGGTAACAAACAACCCACAGACCAAGGAAAAATAAAAAATGGAAAACAAAGAGAAAGACTTCGCCCAAAAAATTTACTCCAAACAGGTTTCCTGTCATCCCAGATAATCTCAATAGGCACAACAGAGACCTAATAAGGCTAAACAATCCTCAAATCCTACCCAACAATCACTAAACCAAGAAAACAAGTAAGGGGAAGTGGTATACGCGTTTGTTCAGGAGAACAGAGTGTATATATGCTTCTTGCAGTAAGACAACAAGCGTGTATACACGACTGTCGAGGAAAAAAGGGCGTATATGCTTTAAAACAAGGCTAGGCAAGGGTAAAAGGATGAAAACTCAAACCCAGAGTGAACAAAATCTGTCCAGCAGTGATACGAAAAGAAACACAAAGGAAAAAGTGCAATGTAAGAAGAAAATGTACTTCAACCCTTAGAAGGAATATCTCTCCCCAGTGGAGTCACCATTTCTATTACAAGGGAAAAAATATCTATGGCCAAGGGTAAACCACAACATACCGGTATGACTACAGAAATCAACTCAATTCCAACATATGCTATATAGACTAATGTGCAATACAAGAAATATGCCTACCTCGATCCAACATTTGATGAAGTTCCACCGTTGAGCACTTTGACCCAAAGCTTTATACCTGCAAGAAGTTCTCAACAAACAAGCAGAGAAAGTACGTAGTGATGATATAAAAGGGTTAGCACATCATATAGCATAATCCATTAATAAACATTACAAACATGCCCATGAATAATAATCATATATTTGCAAGATACCAATAGGACGGGAAAGGAGTATTTCTATTAATAATTGATCAGCAGAAGTGACAACATTACAGACTTCTGTGTCGGCATGGTTTGAAACCAAGAAACCAAGTTCCTTCCAACTGGGTCTCCACCACTTCAATCCTCCACCAAAGGAAAGCTCATAGGAAAGAGGCAATGAGGTCCTCTCAACAATTAGGGAAGAGCTTGGGGGCTGAGCACTATGTTCAAACTTGAGGGACAAAGGGATGTAGACTCAATATGAAGTAATTTCTCCTGAGTAACTTTGCTCTCAAAGTTGAATGCTTTCTCCTCTTTTCCATAGCTTGAAGTTGTGCTCTTATAGCCTTCAAAATGCAACTGAAGGGCCGAGTCGGAATGTTTCCAATATATGGAAGGCCAAGGATCAGAGATCTCCTGTCGTGACATGGAAACCTAACCTCATTTTGTATTTTCTGGCACAAATCCTGATATACGCGAGCTGTAGTGGAGAAACAAGCATATACACTTCTTGTATAACTGGTAGGGAGTGTATATGTGGAAAAACGTATATTCTTAGCTCTGGATTCATCAAAAAGGGATGATAAGTCTGCATAGGGAAATGGAAAAAGGCCCTCTGTGCAAGATAGCAATGGTGAGGTAAATCTTTCTATAACACACATTTGTCATACAATAAAATCTTGATCGAAGTATACACTGATATGATGTACCTACCTTTGGGTCCCTTCATAAAATCCTGCTCTGTCACAGTGTAGGACTTCGCGGTATCTACTACAAATTCGATGATAAACCCTGCAACAATACTGTCTAACCAAAAATCTACTAAGAGTGTGAATTTGTTATTAACTTGTTGTAACTGCACGATATCCACATGATTGCACTCTAGTTGTCTGATCCGATTCATAGGGTGGTTTTCCTTTAACCTCAAGAACCACTCCTGCAAAAAATGCGGGAAATCACAAAAAAATACCTCATGCAAGTCGCTAAACACATATTTTTCAAGATATTTGCGCAGTGTCAACTTAGGGTTTTTGTTGTCCTTTTGTGAAAAATCTAGTTCCTTTGTTCTCAACCATATTTGAATCTCTTCCTTTGTTGGATTCCATGGCCTAAACATTCCCTTCTATACTTTCATCCTCCGCACTTTTCTTCCACATATTCAGACCACTCAATCCTGTGTAGTTCTAGTAGACAACAAAACAATTTGTTGCTTACTTCTTTAATTGACCCAGGTTCTGATCTCAACCATGTTTCAAACAAAACTCTCAAAACTGTCATCCCTCATGGTAAACCACAAGGAAAAGATACACACAGGATGCACAAAGTAGTCTCACCCGAGATATATTTTATGGGTGACTGCAATGCTCAGGTGTTTGTAGTCTAGGAATGAGTGGGATTGTGTTTATATTCTTTTCCTTATACATCATTCTTGTTTAATCATTCATATACTTATATGATTCATTCCTATTTAAACCTATGAATGCATGCTGATATAACTACTTTACCCATCTATTATTGAGATAATGATTAACATAGAAGCAAAGCATTCATTATCAATCACATAGAACACAATGTTTACAAAACCTAATCCCGAAACACCATCTAAACCCAATGAAATGAAGGGTCAACAACAAGGCCGTGATGAAGAGGAGGTGTTGGTCGAGGAAATCACCAACCATCCACACTCTGAGGGGGAAGAAGATGACATAGAAACAACAAAAGCAGGCCCAACTTCCATTAGACAGAAAATAAAGGCACATGATGCCACATACATTACACTTCCCTACCTCCCAGACGCAGTGGTCACTGTGGAGGACATGCTTGGAAAAGTACCTAAACTAAGGTAGTCAGACAATGATGTGTGCGATGAAAAACAATTCTCATATTTGGCTGAGGAAACCTACATAGAAAACACAGGGCAAATTGGACCCCTAGGAAAACTGATCATGGAGCCCACACAATGGATAACAAGGCTCTACAAATCCAGTATAATGAACCTCTTGGACATACCGCACTTCGGGTGAGGTAAAAAAGTTGGGCTTGCATCAAACCATTTCTAGATCGGGTACATGGTGACATCCTTTAGATGAATAGGATGGTACAACTCTATGTGGTGTTGATCACCAAAATTACGGGATTACCCAAAGTGGGTGTTGACCCAAAAATCTTCTTTGGGCTCAGCATGGTGTTTAACACCTTCACTCCTCCATAATATCTGTAATGTGATATGGTTCCAGTCAAAGACAGTGGCGAGGTTCATAGTTACTATGGCCTCTTCCCTTGAAAGAGTATCAGTTGGATACCTTCAGAGGGTTTTTATCTAAGTATGTAAAGACTTATTAGGCACTAGAGAGTATCAGGGAACAAGGTCAAGTCTTTTGGAAACAATCCAAGTCAATTCAGAGTTGTTTCATTCAGTTGGGTCAGTGCTTCCATGGTCAGTTGAGGGATAGTGAGGTCAAATGGATATCAAAGTCATGGTTTTCCCTACTCTACTATATCCTTATGGGAAACAGTATAAAAACGATGATCATCACTATGTCCATCAACATCTTAAACAATACCCAAACGGGCTCATCCCGACCTTACTCAACGTGTCATGGGACCATGATATTTTCCCCCAGGGAAGGCCTTCCCAGGGTAATTTTTGAGTTCTGAAACTCTCCCACATCACAATTCCTCATGTCAATACTGTTTAGTTCATATTTTATGAGCTAAGCACATAGTTTGCGGAAATTTTATCGATGGCCCCTTTCGCCTGTCAAGGTGGGTCCCGTGGGGACGAGGTCCTTTCGCAAAGAATAAAATTAAGTATGATCATATTTTGGGAAATAAAATGCTTCCATATTTTATGGATCATGACAGTGTTTCCAACAGGCTATCATGGGCCTGATTCTGAGTCCATATGACCCCCCTATGAAGGATGCAAAGTTAACATCACCCGAATGGCCAAAACCAATAGTTGTGACTTCCTAGTATGATTCTATTCAGATTTATGTTTTAAAAGGAAAATAAAACCCATACATGGTGTAGGGAAGTGAAATACCTTTCCAATGGTATATACCTTGCTTGGTTTTGACTCCTGGTTGGTAAGAACGACCCTTCGCAAGTTCATGACCACTTTTGGACACTAAATTGGTTGCAGTGCTTTGGGGTTAAAAAAATGTTGTTAAAAAGTTTTAAATCATAGATTCAACATTCTAAGTTGTAATTGACTCAAATACCTTTCCAACGGCTCGCCATTTTCCTCATTCTGACCTCGGATGGCCCGGTTAGAGCTGTCACAAGTTTGTCAATTATTTTGGACAAAGGGGGGAATTCAGCTCACGTAGTGAGGGTTCATGAGAGATAATACAACCATTAATGGCCCCAACACATAAATATATGATCATATTTTCTAATTACACATTGATACCTTTCCAACGGTACTTCATTTTCCTCTATTGGATAACATATGGTGATGTGGCGCCTCTCGCAAGATTGGGTGTCATGTGGGCCCACCAACAAGTCAAGTCCTTTAAGTGATAACTATTCTAGTCTGAAATTGACAAGTGAGGTAGAATTATTTCATATTGGTGACTGCATATTCTATACGGGCTCATCGATACCTTTCTAATGACATGCTCTGCATCCATTTCTGACTCTGTCTCATTTGGCAACTATTTTGGCTAAGTCACCAAGGTCAAAGTCAAAGTCAAAGTCAAACTTTCCTTGGCACAATTTTCGAGGAATATTAAAAAATTAGAGGAAAAATAATTAAAAAAAATAAAAAAATTGGGGAAATCAAGGGAGTGAAACACAACCTCCCTCATGCAAAATTTGAAAATTTAATTTTTTGAAAAAATAAAAAATACAAAACCCTCCCTCTCCCCTCAAGTCATTTTGGCATTTTGGCCAAGGGGAGAGGGAGCTCTGCAACTTAGACAACTATGGAATATCAAGGGTTCCAGGAAGCATTTTCAAGTTTCCATGTAGTTCTAGGCCATACTCCATCCCCAAGGATAGAGTACAGGTAATCCCCCATTAGTCCCAATTCAAAAAACAACTTGTTGGTTATTCAAACAAATGGTGACTATGTTGCTTTCTTCCTGAAAATGACAAGATTTTTCCCCTTTCATGGCTCTTGGTTTGTTGTTTTCAAATGGTTTTTTTAGTGTTGGTTCAGCTGGAAGATTGGTTTCTAGTTCCTTTTGCTGGTTGGGGTGAATTTTTTTAATTTTCAATGCAAACAAATCAAAGGGGAGGGGATTCGAACCCCTCTTGGGCACTAGGCCCAAGCCTCCAGGCCCCTTTAGAGAATTAATATTTCCAAGTTTTGCTGAATTTACAGGCCTATGCATGGCCATTTGTAAGAACTAGGATTTGAACCCCAACCCCCTCCCTTTCCTCTTCTAAAAAATTCCCAGAAACTACTGAAAAATAAAAAAGGAGGGGAGGGGGTTTGAACCCAAGACCTCCCTCTCCCAAAACTATTGAAAAAACCCACTTTGTTCAAAAATTTAAAATAAAAATAAAAATTTTGAAACAGTGGTGGTCAGCCACCCATCCACCACCTACTATCTCCTCCTCTTCTACCCTGTGCGCTGCCCCAAATCTCTCCATGAAACCCCATGCGCAAGCTTCCCTTATCTCCTCCCCACTCTATGCATCTCCTCCTCGCTCCACCCCTCATTGAAACCCATGGCCTCCACACCAATCCCTCCACCCTCTTCCACACTCCAAAACTCCACCCTACACGCTGCTCTCACAATGCCTCCACGCCTTCCTCCATCTCATCCACTTGGCAGCTACCTCTCAAAACCACCTGTGCGCTGCTCCTCCCTTACTCCAACCACCACACACACTCCCAAACCCCGTGCTCTTCTTCTCCATTTCCCCCTCCATCTCCTCCTCTTCCTCCACGTGGGAATGCCCCTCCCAAATCCCTCCTTCCCATTCCCGCACCCATCCCCCTCCTCCATGCAACTCCACCTCACCACCTCATCCCCAATCCACCACTCTCCCCTTCACCCATTCTCCAAACCCTTGCGGCCTCCCTGCGCGCTGACCCTTGACCTCACCTCTCTCCATGCCTCCGCTCCCCCCTTCCTCTCCACCTCTTGTTCCTCGTGAACAACCACCCCCCTCTCCTCCATTGCGCGGTCCAACCACCGTTGTTGGGAGAGGCTTTAGATTTTTAATTTTAATATTTAGTTTAGTTTTTAAAGTTTTAAATTTAATATTTATTTGGTTTTAAATTTTATGTTGTATTAAATTTTAATTTTAATTATATATATATATATATATTCAAATTAAAAAATTTAATTAAATTTTTTTATGATATTTAATTAAGAATATAAATAAAATTTTAAAAATAGGTTTTTAAAATTATATATTAAAAAATTAAAATTACCCCCCCTCGAGGGTCATTGGACCTTTTAATTGCATAACTTCGCCATCCAAAGGTGGATGTTTTCCTGTAAATAGTCAAAATGACTAGGGCGAAGTCAAGAATGCATCCATGGCATTCACCTCCTCAAAATCAGCCCAGAATTTCAGTGGCATGTCCCAGAGCGACATGGACTCATTATTGGCCCCAAAAACACGTGCCAGAAGGAGGCCTAATTGGGGGCCTCCAAGGCCAAATTGGGTCGGAAGAGGAAAACCAATTTCAGCTACAGGTATGCAAGCCTGTCGAATCCTATCAATTCTAGTGTCCAACCTATAATTTTTTCCCAATTTAAAATTTTTCCCTGATCAGTCTCCTGACCAACTCCTTCCCGCATCCCTTTCTGGGGCCATATCTTGCTCATCCTTAGTCATATTTGTGCCAAAAAAAAGGCAGAGTAAAGGTATAAAACAAAGTTACAACATGGGAACAATAAAAATCAATTTTATGCCAGTTTGGTATGGAGGAAAAGCCTCTCAAGGTTCAGGCCCATGGGGTCCCTTCGCCAAAACAAGCCCAAATCGAGGCCATGCTTCGATCAGCTCACAGGAAAACTTATAGGCAGAAAAGGGGGGGTATAATTAGGTCTGAAAAGTGCCTAAACAATGTGCATTTTCTTATATACATTGACCAAATCCAAAATGCCCCTTTCCCTCCTAAGAAACTCTACAATTTCCCCACACCTTGGGGCTTCATCTCGATGAATTCGACAGCCATGGATGGTCGGGAATTGTCCTAAATCACCTCATCTACAGCTGAAAAACATGGCAGAAATCAAAGAGTCTTTGGGATGACACAAATCCCAAGGAAAATGATGATGTGGCATACTAATTTTGTCATTTTATGAAAAGTGACGTTTTGTAATAGTTTAGTCTCACATAATTTATTGTTGGCATGTATACATTGTAATTAAGAGGTAAAATAAGATTTGATTTGATCCATTTTGGATAAGATTCCATTTTTAGGATAAGTTTACCTTTTGTTAAAAAGACAAAAACACTTTAGGGTTGGTCCACTTGTCACTTTTCCAAAAGTGACAAGTGTCTTGTGACCTAACCCTAAGCCTTCACATATCCATTATAAATAAGAGGGATGGGATTGTAAAAGGAGAGGATGAATATAGTAACAAAGCTCTGCTCTAATTTTCCAAAGCTCTTTGTGTGTGTGATACTTGTTAAATTTTAGTTGTTGGACATGTCACTTGTTGGTTAAGGGTTGAGGGGTAGAAGTAAATACTTGTTATGTTAGCTATCTCTAGGAAGGATTGGTTAGCTAGGTGTTTGTTGTTGCTTCCTTGGGTTTAAATTACTTGCTTTAATTTTCTAAAAACTTTGTTTAACTTGTTTGATGTGTTTTAGTGCAGAGTTTCTGAAGTATTCAACTGTTTTTAGCCTTAGCTAGTGGCTGGGAGTCCTAGGGCCCCTTAGGACAACCCTTAAATAAACTTCTTAGTTGGTTGTTCATACTTGTTTTCTTCCTTATCTCATTTATGTACATGTCTGTTATGTTTTCCTGCTATTAACCTTGCTGTCCCAAACAAGAAAATTGACCATTTTGGTCAATTTCTCCCCAGGGGACAACTATCGTAGTTGGTTGTTATCTATCTTTCATGTATAAATTTTTGTTTCATTTATTTCAGTTTTTTCATATATAAACACTAAAATTTCGTTACCTATTTTGCTTCTCCTAAGTGGTTGGGGACCACCTAAAGACCTGTTTTAGGCAAAGGGGCCAACAGGATAGCAAAGAAAAACATCAAATCTGATCGGTAAATCCACCCAATCACTCTCATTTTCACCTTACATTCTCTTGCACTCATTCAAATTTTTTTTGCACATGTACCCATGTCGATATACTTTGCTTGTGTAGATAGTTTGAGTAGTTTGTTTATAAAATCTGATCTGTTCGTAAATAATCATCACTATTTCAAATTCCAATAAGTAAAATTCCAATCCCCATACACTGAATTGATTGGGGCTTTCATGCACATGGTGGCCTTGCCGCTCGCAAAGAGCCTCAACCCATTCTTTTGGGTTGAATGGTATAATTGTTTACTTGTAATTAGTTAATTTTGTCATTTCTCATCGTATATTTCTCGTACACTAATCTAAAGGTGGTTTCCCATAAAGGGACCATGCAAAAATCAACAAGCTAAAAAACACTCAAAAAACCGCAAAACACTTGAAAACAAAGTAGGGGTCCACCCCATAAACACTCAAAACAAAACATATACTATTTAGCTATATGTGTACACATATTATTTAGACCCGACATATATGTCACATACTTATTTACTTGTTTTTGTATAAAGTTTTAGATAGATTTCAATTCATTTACCAGGAGGCACGCTTGTGAAATCGAGACGTAACCTCACCACGCGGATGGCCTGGTCCTTTATTTCAAGAAATTTCATTTTCATAGAATACTAAGTGTCAAATCCAGGGAGTCTTCATCAGGAGCCCCTCGAAAGTTGTCTAGTTAGAATAAATCGAGTGGTATTTCCTTAGTACCACACGGTCAATGAGTTGAATAGCTCAACTTGGTTGGAATCTACTATTCTTGGGTAAGCTTAGCTAAAAATCCATTTAGGGGGGTCCTGGGCCTCTTCCTTTTCAGAGATATTCGTCTCCCTTCCAAGCATCTTTAAGAGCCCAAAAGCGCTAGTGACGAGAAGTGTCTAATCCCTGCTTCTTTGAATTGCATCTCTTCAACCTAACCACCATGGTCTGCTAAGAATACTCTTCTTATACTAGTTGGCACAGTTCCAAGATGTGTTTTCATGATCGAGATAACCTATAAAATATTATGGTGACCAAGGCATGTGTTAATAACTAAAAATTCACCAATCAAATACAATTTAAAGTCAAACCTTTGTCAGTCCACCCTTCATCCACGAACATAAATTGCAGCTGTAAATACTCTCCCAAACATAGATGTAACAACTTGTAAAAAGGATGCCCATATTCATTTACAACCCCCCTTTTGATTCGGTAATTTTTTGGGATCACTTCTTGAGTCAACCTGGGGGGTACCAAGCCATTCTGGGGTTCTTTCCCTGCCTTAAAATATTTGAACAACTTGTTGTTCACAATTTACATCCATCTAAAAGGACTTGGTTGTATCTTTTAAAATCATGTTTCACCCTTATTTTTCACTTTTCCACTTGAGGCATCCACTGGTCTATTGTCCAGGACCTCGATTTACCCCAGGAACCCATTCTGGGCCATTTTCCAAGGATTTAAAGGAGCGAGAAATTCATTGTTTGCTTTGTTTAGTTTGTTGTCCTAAAAATAAATGAGCTTATTTTCATCACATTGTCCATAATTTTCACCTCCCAGGCCATTTTGGCCATTTAGAAAGCTGAGGGAGGACAACACCCAGGGTGGGTAGTCCTAAGAAAGACGTATTGTAAGCCTTTCACCTCTCCTTTTCCCCCTTATTTACCTCCTCATGCGAAGGACCATCGGAGGTGCGTGTAGTATCTACCTCGTGTCAAGCTATCAAAGAGGTTGTAACCAACTTCATAGTCAGATAGGTTGGATCTGTCCCAATAGAGAGATTTTGCTTATAACACGTCCTTTTTCTGGTGACCATACTAGGGAACTCGCAAATCTCTTTAGTTTTTCTTGTATCCCAAACTTGTACTGAGCATTGGACCTATTGGCCCTTGACCAAGTTTTGAGGTTTCTTGGTCATGATTGACCTATTTTTGGGACATCGACAAGCTGTCTAAGGCGGAGCACAAGACGAAGCGGAGATCACGGGATCTCGACCCCTTTTTTAGGGATTTTTGGGTTTTGGGCTTATGTAACAGGTATGGGAATGTCGGCCCATGGGTTTACCCATGTTTAGGCCTGATTTTGTAATATATAAATAGAAAGCTAGGTGATGTAGAAGGAGAGTTCGATCTATGTGATCAAAGAGTTGTAAGTTGTGCTAAGTGCAATTAATAGCTGTAAGTGCTTTGTGCATACTGTCTGAGACTTGCAGAGCTAAGTGCAAGTAATTTTAAGAGACTGTATGTAGGGATTTGTGCTGTAACCTAGCTTGGGAAGGAGGATCTAGCGAAGAGTGCGCAGATCTCCTGTCCTCTGCGAAGTTGATCGTGAGGCTCTGTGCATGTAAGAAGATTGAAAGAAGCTAATAAAGTAGACGAAGAGTTAGTGGACGTAGCCCCAGGGTGGGGGTGAACCAAGTATATCCTGTGTTGTGAATGCTTTGTGCTTTATGGTTTCTCTCTTGTTTATATGATTAAAGGATTAGTGCATTGTTAGATGATGAATGAATCTAATATGGTAACTTAGTGCTGAATGATGTGAATGAATGCCAGATCTGATCTATGTTAGTATGCTTAGTGCTTGACTCTATTGAATCTATGGGAATATCGCATTGATTTATTATTAGGGTTTAAATGCACTATAAACTAAGACTGGATATCGATGAACTATAACTGCTAAGTGCTCTATTAAGGTGTTACAGTCACAGATCTGTGTCCCAACTAAGGTTGCAGACACTGGAGTTCTGCAATCACCCCTTCCTCTACCTTGGGTGAGACTTCATATGCTCCACAGGTGTTGCCGAAAGGGCTGGTAGTTAGGGTTTTGTTGGTGCGTTGTTGTAGCGTTGAACCCAGGGTCTACCCCTATGCCAACAAATGGTTCTGTTGCCAGGACCTGAAACTGTGATTGTTGGGAACTGAGGAAAAAGGAGCTTTGTGCGAAGATCTGACTTGAAACTATGATTGTTGGGAACTGAAAAAGAGAAAAGCTCTGTGCATAGAACTTTTTCCCTAGTACACAGTACTACTTGACCTGTGAAGCTCTATGCCAAGAGGAAGGGTCAGATATGAAGAAAAAAAGGTAAGATCTGAGAGATTTGTGCTCTAATAAAGGTGAAAGTGAGACTAAAGAGGTAAGACCTGTAAGCTTTGTGCTTTGTATAAGTAAGATAAGTGGAAATTTTTGTTTCTAAAGTATGTATCTAGGTAAGTTTGATAAAAAATTCCTAGCTTGAAAAGTAGGGTGCAACTAGATGAAAGAAGGTTTTATATGAGTAGATCTGATAAGAATAGTGAAAATTATGTTATTCCTATGCATAGAGAAAATGGTTGGACTAAAAAATGGATGCAGGGCCCTAGAAAGAATTTTTTACAGGTTAACAACTATGATCCTAGTGCGCAGTGCAGGAAAGGATGGGGATCATTTAAGAGAAAGAGAGGATTAACCCTTTGTTACAATTGCAGATGACCGGGACATTTGGATAAGGAATGCCTTGGTAGAAGACCTAGTTTCCTTTGTTGCAAAGCTATGTATCATGAAGTTTTGGATTTCCCTAGAATGATTGCTAAGCTTGACAGAATGAATACGAGACAAGAAGACCCTAAGAAATATCAAGAAACTGAGGCCATAGCAGAACCCAATAAAAAAACAGAAGATGTATTGTTGCAAATGAAAGAAACCCTAAAGGACCACCAAAATATCATCTTATCAAAGATCTTCAAAGAAAAAGAATGCATAGAAGAAATAATAGGAGACTTTGACATTGATTGTGTTCTGGATGAAGACACACAGGTGAATATTATGACAAAAAGAACTTGGGAAACTTTAGGAAAGCTTGCTATGACTCCTTCATTGGGAGGAATACGATTATTTAAAGGAAAACTGATAGAGTGCTCATGGAACTTTGACAGAGGAATATTTTGATATTATTAAATTTATTTAGAACAACGCCCCATTTTGTTTATTACTAGGAAACCCTTCGATTGAAAAGGATCAGGCCAGAAGAAAAGAAGAGGAAGTCTTAGAGCAAATAAATCAAGAATTAAAATATTTCATGACTAGAAGGATAACACAATTGATTGAAGAATAAGAGAACAAATCGAAGCTATTCAGAACTAGACACTTGGATGTTGAAGTTGGAAGAACACAAGAAAACTCACAGACGAGTAGAGCACCTACCCAAGAGAGAAAAGAATTATTTCCCTTGAATCCTATGAAATAATCTCAACAACGTGAAGTTGTTATGCCAAGATGAGATAAGAATCTGAATGGAAAGAGGAATACCGAGACAAAGATCACTGGAAAGAAGGCTAGAAAACTAAGTAAGAAGAGAGCAAAGATCAAAAAGTTACAGAAGGATCCAGAGGGAACTTCGCAGAAGAAGAATTTTCAAAACTGGAACTTCGTCGGGATATCAGAACAGTGCCACATGGCACTTCACCATGGTGAAGCAATATATCTGTTGGAAACAATATAACCGTTAGACCGATGCTCCGAAATGGTTAGAACAAAATTTATGGTAAAAAAGCTCACCATCAAACCATTGGGACCATGCCGTAACAAACATAACTGAATTAATGAAGGCTTCTCGTCCGTTGGAGAGATCCATTACCTAGTTGTCTACTTATTCTGTCGAGCCTTACACCAAGAACACTTTTGACAACCTTGATTATTTGAGCCCGTAGACTAGTTGATATTTCACAAGTGATCATCGAGCTATCACCATCCATCCCGTTGCATTGAGTAGTTTCTCTTCAAACCATGAGTTTCTCTTCAACCATGAGCGTGTATGTCCGAAGAAATTAGCATAGTTGAAGATTTTGTGAAGGAGGTACTCATCGACCTCATGACTGAAAGAGTAATGTCTCAAAGATTAATGTTTGTAGGTGTACAAGCATCATCGACGAGAAGAGTGAAAGCCTCTTCGTCGACTGCTCGCGGATCCAGACCATCCTGAGTCGCAGCAGAAAAGAGAACCAAGAATAGAGATGATCTAGCAAATGCGAAGCTAATCCCGACCATATTACCCGACTAAATCCTACCCCTGGATGGTGTGGTGAGTCATGATAGTGTGCCGAGAGATTTTGAGTACACCACGGTTACTACGTACCTCTCGAAGGGGATACACACAATTTGAGCACAACAGGACAAGATCACAACGTTGAAGTTCAAAGACTTAAACTTAGGAGACCGTAGGAACCATAGTATGCTTTCCCTATATAAATACTTGACCAGGACGAAGGGGAATAACTCGAAGATAATCCCTCAGTTGTGGACAATGAACCTCACGCAGTCCACTCTGTTGAATGTAATGAAAATCCCACACTTTGGAAGGCACCGGGAAGTTAACGCCTGTGTCAAGCTCCTACTTTCATGTTACCATGGTGGATACTTATGGCTAGAATACCATATCACAGTCGATCCGACGCTGATCCATTGTTGATCCATAGGATCACCGGATTGAGTATGCAAGGACCCGAACCACAAGACTTTTATCTAGGGAAAGACACATATCGCGCATTAGCATAGAAGATCAAGGATACATACGACAATGTTGAGAAGGGGATGCAAGGCTACAAGGTATCTTCCATCTAGAATGGCATAGTTCTCTTGTCATGAAAATTAATCCTAGGAAAGCTTGTGAGAAAGTACAGACCCACGCAGGTCACAAGATTTGTTGTTGACCTTGCAGGGAAATGCATGGAAGGTCTACAGATGAACTGGGTGAAGTACCTAGTTAATCAATTGGAATTAGACTGCTGTGATGCACATGATTAGGGATATGAGTTCCACTTTAGCTAGATCCTGATCCTCATTGTGTTTATTTATTGGGATATGCCGGAAGGTGCGACCTTCCCAGACTCTGGTACATAATTGGGGACATAATCTGGGAAGGTTGCTCTGGTACTTGAGCGATATGGGAAAACAATGGTAGTCGAACGCAGTCTTTCACACATATTATCTCCAACTAAAGAGGGATATCAAAGCTGAACCTCGCATGACGTCGAACACCCTACAATGGTTCTAAACCGTCATGAAGTTCCATGTAGATCGACACTTCATTTATATCACTGCAGGAGAAGATGAGCATAAAGAGGAGCTTCAATCATACTACAATCACACCGAGGAGGACCTCGAGGAGATAACTAAGGACTGGTCAACAAAGCTCCTTATCCCCTCTAACCCTACAGAGATGTCTGACCCTAAACTTGACAACCTAGAGGCTACTCACAAAGAACATGACACACCCGAAACTAGTAGAAGGAAGAAGACAAAGAAGTCCAAGACTTAAGTAGTGCCTCAGAAAATACTGCTTCAGTATCACCTGGCTGAGGGGGTGACGATGAAGTAGAAGAGATAAATGGAAAAGAAGATGAGAAGAAGCAAGGTGAAGTAACACCGCCTTGAGATGAGGCTGATCCCTTGAAGAAGGGGAAGGTTTCTCCCCCGAAACTCTCTTCCTGGAAGAAATCCAGAGCCACCTTGACAAAGATGCAGACTATGATCACTGTCAATGACTTTGACTTCATCATTGCAGCTGTAAATGATGCCTCGCAGGAAATATTGCAGAAACAAGAAGCCAAGCAGGAGGAGATGTATGACAGAATTGAGGTCAAACTCCGAGGAGTACAGCAAGCCTTTAGTCCAGACACACAATATCCATTGTGCCCCTGCCGTCGGGAGAACCAGAGTTGGGAGATGAGCTAGCCCAACTCCACCGACTAGCTGATGCGACTGAAGCTCACCTTTATTGCGCATAAGAAGAAACAAAACAAGCCACCTAGGTTGTTGTGCCTCTTTTTTCACCTAAATGAGAAAAACAGAGGTGCTTACAATCTTAGTTGGGTTAGCTAAGCAAGACAGTTGTAAAGGAAAGGGTTAGAAAAATAAACATAAAAAGACTAAACTAAAAGTCAAACTAGGAAAGGAAAGAACAACTAAACTATTGTGCATAAGGACATAAGAACAAGGAGAAAACAAGACTCATGTCACCAATGGAAATGATTGTATTAGTGAAAAGAAAACACCGAAAAGAAAGGGGACTTTGTGTCCCTTCTTCCTCCAAGGGAGGGCTCTTGGACCCCCAAACTTGAGCTCTTCTTACAACTTGGAAACTTGAAAGAAATGGTGAAAGAACCCCAAGCTAACCCACTCAAAAGGTGAGGTGGATTGATTAAATGGAACGATGCTAGTATGCTCTTGATGAGAAAAGAGGATTCCTCAAGAGAATAGTAGTAGCATAACCTTACAAGTTAATTCCTTGAAAATATAGTGCACCCATGGCCTTCTTTTATAGCATAGCTTTGAGGCATTATGCAACCAACTTTTAGTGTGAAAAGGGGTTGTTTAGGGCACCTTTAGGTCTTTGACCAGCCACCCAGCCGGATCTAGCCGAGATTTGGATGTCAAATCGACTTGGAAGCTGAACCAAAAGTCGATGGAAGGCCGAATAGCCTCATAAATGTCTCGTTCTCAGGTGTGCGCAACTTTTAGCATCCACAGTCACACATCGTGCGCATGTGCGGTTTTCCTGCATTTCTGCATGGCGCATGTGTGCGCACGCCCTGTGTAGTCATAACACATCTTGATTTTATAATTGGTTATATAGTTTTTGACCTTTTGGAAATGATTTTCTGGTAATTTTGGTCCATGGGTGGACTCATAGCTGTTTTGAAGATGCTGGATTCCTGTAACCGTTTGCAGATGAAATTTGAGTGATAACAGATGCCCCCTGATGGATGAGGTTAGGAGCATACAGATAGCCAAAATTCATTAATGTTTCTTCTACTGAGAGTAACATTGTAATAAAGAGTGATAGTGAGAGTATCAAGAGTGACCTGTTGGAGGGAGAAGGGAACCTGTAGGATCCAACCTTCTGTAAGGTGTGTAAAATAAATTGTGTACAAACGAGGCAGGCATGCCCCATGCTCATGTCATGTAACTCAAAAAAGGGTGTTGTACAGTAACTGAAACTATGTGTTGATGTAGATAACTACAGATCCCTCGAGGGTGGTTGTGATAAAGGTAGAGGACAATTATGAGGAGGAACATACTCTGAACAATAGGCAATGACACCTATAAGAAGTATCATGGATTCTGTAGGCATTGGTAGCCTAGCCAAGTTCAGAGGTCTTTGACAAAGATAAGAAACAACTGCAATAGTCACAAAGTAAGACCCACTGTAACATGAGAAAGTGTTGAAGTTGAATGTTATGGGTGTCAACGACAACAGGGATAAATTATGGATCTCTCTATGCCATCCAAGACTTTTCATTAGAAAGGTAATGAGAGTCAAGATACTGTCGCCCTTCTAGAAACTGTGCTGATGTCGACAAAAAGGGAGATGTGACTCCAAGAAGCAAAAGGCTTCGTGAAATATACTAGGTGAGTTTAGGAACTAAAGAGGTACATGGATGAAGTCAAGATGTGTGGAGACTCAAGACTGGCCTTGGTTGGGGATATATGTGAAGTATAAGTGGTTGCAACCATTCAATGAGGTCAAGTGTCAGGGGGGATAGAGAGACATGGGATAAGTTGTGCTAGAGGTGGGACATAGTGAAAAAACTTAGAGAGTAGAGGTAGGTGGCCTTTGGGATACTCAGAGTTTACGGAAAATGTCAACACGAGTAGATGATAAGGAGTGCCCCAACCAAGGGCGACATGGGTTGCGTTTGCTAGGAAGGTTGCCAAAGGGGACGACAAAAAGTTATGTAAAATGATGGAAATAACGGCTTAATTACAAAAAGAATTTAAAAAATCATGGGGATAATAATGCAGATACAAAAATGGGTGCCCCAGTGTAGGATGGCTTGGCCTGGGGATGGCGCAAGTTGGTGGAAACAACAAGTGGAGGGTGGGGGCCCCATAGGCTCGTTTCTGTAGTAGGGCAATGTATGGAGGGAAATATGAGAATGGGCAGACTTGATGATGGGTGAAATGGATGGTAAATGATGCTGCGGGAGTGCAGTCAAAATAATCCATGAGGAAGTGCCCTGGGAGTCTGTTGGGAAGGCTAGCAAAATGTGGAGAATGAGTATGTGGTTGATTCACGACATGATGTAAGACTATTGGAAATCCCATCCCTAAAGGGTTGAAAACAACATGAGTTTCAAAGTGCCAAGGGGTCTATGAATGGGATAACTCACATGGGGGAGAGTGCTACTGGGTGATAGTACCCAGAATGCAATGGAGGTGGCGGTACTGCAGAGTTGGATATGGGGACCCTAAAGGAAAATTTCAGAGGGTGTGACTAGAGATGCAATTGAGATTCAGAGGGAATGATTACATGCTAGTGTTGATTATATACCTGAAGGGGTTGCACTGGTGTATGATGACCAAGTACCTGCACACATGAAAACCAAATATTCGATGTGAACAATATTTGAAGAGAATCAAACATACACGCATTTATTTGATAATTTTGAACATGAGCATGCGTACCTAGACGGGGTATGGAAAAATGGCTCCCCGGGGTCTAAGGATGAAAAATGGCAAGGGGATCATCTTGATGTAGAGGATGGGGTGATAATCTCGTGGCTGAAGACGGATCGAAAAACGGACACCCGGAGCTCCCGGAATGGGGTCTGGAAGTTTGGCAAAAAGGACTATATATAGCTGTAGGGCCCACATTGCCACCTCATATGTACCTGCTGTCAGAGTGATTGGACGAGATCTATTCAGAGGAGATTTGGATATTCTGGGAGAATGAGGTAGTCGATTCAGGACTAGCGAGCTTCAGATTAGTTGTCTTATCATCCTGCATAGAATTAGGTTTTCTATTTGTGGGCAGGGCCTGTACGGAGGGTTGTATAGGGGGTTTTATGGGTGTGGCCCCCCCAGTGTATGAGCGATCGGGAAACATGCGTGCATGGGTGAAATCCTGTAATCCAGATATGCGCACGCGGGGGCACCCTAATGAGGGAAATAGGCGCACATGGTATGCGTGCCTGTAAGCTAAATAACTGCGCATGGGTGCACGACTATGTAGTGGACAGGCATGCTCTGATGCGCGCCTATGTACGTGACAGGGGCGCATGAAGGCACCTATGTATGGCCAATAGGCGTGCACACATGCGTGCCTGTGGGAAGGATAGGCACACATGTGTGCGCGCCTGTGGGGTGAATAAGCGTGCATGTGTGTGCGCCTGTGGGGTTAAACAACCGCGCCTTGGGGGAAAAGATGACGGGTGCCGAACTTATCTTTTTTGGAGATTTTTAATGTGTTTATGTTTGAGATGGCTGATCGAGAACTGGATTATGTGATTGTAGGTGATCATTTTGGACGATGTCGGTTCACTGGAGAGAGATGGATTGGTCGCAGCTTAGGGAGGCTATGGCCATGGAGGAGCCGACGGTTCATGACACTTTGGCAGCTTGTGGGATGCTAAAGTTCTTTGAGTGCCCCTTGATACGGGCCCAGGAGTACCTCCTACAATTCTTGATCCATATGTGGAGTCCATATCTGTATTTTTTTATGGTGCGGGGTGAGCAGCTGGCCTTCACTGTGGTGGAGGATGTGTAGTTTCTTACTGGGCTCCTTTTTCAAGGAACGCCCTTACCAGAGGAGCCCATATTACCTGGGGATGGGCAGTTGGCTACCTTAGGCCGGAGGTATTGTTCGAGGGAGGATTTTATGTCAGGATTTGTGGTGAGTATTGGGGCTATGGATGCCTCGGTTCATCATTGTGTAGCAGCGATGGTTGTGAGGGTTTATGGGTCCCTCATGACTCAGCGGATCAATGGCGGTCAGCTGAGGATTATGGGGAGGGCACTGGCAGGAGAGAATTTTTCTTGGGGCTTGATGTTGCATGCCAATATGGTAGGGCATCTCGACAGGTGTCGGGCTGCAGACTCAGGGGATTTTTCCTTTGGGTCCATATTGGTGGCATGGTTTTTGGAGAGGGTGCCAATGTTGCGCCCTAGAGTTTTATTGGGCGCACCTGGTGTGTGAGAGCCGCGACTGATGCAATGGTCAAGGATTTTGATTCGCCATGGTGGTGGGGAGGGTGGCCATTTTTTTTCACAGTCGAGGCTGCACAGGTGTGGCGGCAGATACCGCAGATCCTACTGTAGTATCAATACTGTGGGGTGGACTTCCAGGGTGATCCAGATATGGTGTTACCTCTGGGAGAGGTGTTCGACCACCGAGGTATGATGTGATTTTTTATGTTTTAACATTTATATAGTATAGCATGTGTATTATGTATAGATGGATGTTGATGCTATTCGTTGTTTATTTATATGTGCAGATGTGGGACCTCGCGGGCGTGAGGTTGAGTGTGTTAGAGCGTCGGCTCGTCAGGGGTCGGTGAGGCCTTTGCAGGTAGAGACGCGGGCGGGAGAGAGACGATGACGCGAGGATGTTGAGGCGAGACCAGCTGGCGAGGAGAGAGTGGCTAGGAGATTTCATTTTGACGATGCTGGTGCAGGGCCATCACATGCTCCTCCGACCGAGGCTGGGGGAGATTTTGAGGATATTCGTCGCCGCTTGGAGGCGGTGGTACAGGGTGTGCCTGAGGGCATGTGGTCGCACATCCAGGATGACGGCATCCTAGAGAAGTGTGTGGGGGTTCCATTGATGTGGCAGACAGTGGTTCGATGAGCAGCAGTAGTAGGTGCTGCGATGACTGGGTGGTTACCTCCAGGGCTGGAGGGATCGATAGTGGGTGGGGCGCCACCTCCCGAGGGAGGGCAAGGTGATGGTGGTCTAGAGGAACCATGAGTGTCTCTATGTGTATATTTGTATATTATATAGCCTGGTGAACCAATTTGGTGTGGTGACACCATTTTTGTACCGAGGTGATTCACTGGTCTATTGATTTTGTATAGGATGTACTCTATTTTTGTGTAAACATTTTGATGGCACTTTTAACCGATATATATATATATATATATATATGCATATACATTTTTTGGGTCTTTGTGATGTTCAGATGTGTGTGAGAATTTTTTAATGTTGTTTATGATGTCTAATCTATATGCTATGACATACTTTTAATGGTTTATGTGTGTGTAAAGGTGTCTTGATATGATATATACCAATCTAGTACAATGTTAGCCAGGTTATCTGTGATTTGATTAAATTGTCTTGGAATTTGTGTAAATGTAATGAAATCAAAATGTCGAGATAAAATTTTAACTTGCAGGTATTTGCGAAAGAGGCAAGGATCATGGACACGGTACACGTTGTTGAGCTGGAGGACGACCAGTTGTGAGTCAAGTAAGACACTAAGGTGACGAATATGATGATGGCTGGCATCAACGAGGAGACCAATGACGACAATGTACTCGGCTTGGTTGTTGGTTGCTGAACCCAAACATATGCCGCTAGAGTGGAGCAGTTCATGTGAGGGGGAATAGAGGGCCCAAGTAGCTGAAGCAAGATTATGTGTCCAAAGGCTAGCACCGCCAGCGTAACTGATGTGGTAGGCCGATGGAGGAGGCATCTGTCAATAACACAAATGATAGTTTAGGCATAAGGAATGGAAAAAAGATTAAAAAAAATATAAAAGAAAATAACCTAATGTAGAATGTCTATGCTTAGGCATAAAATTTCTTTAAGTACAACTCGTTGACGGGTTATTTGAGAGAGAGGACCTTGGGGGAAGCCAAGATGTATGGGCCTTTGGTGAGTCAATGTTGTATAATGTAAGGGCCATGCCACAGTGACTCAAATTTTCCAAGACCGAGGGTATCATGAGTGATATCGTAAGCAAGGACGAGGTCACCTTCCTGAAAGGAGTGAAGGTTGACATGGCAATCAAAGGTGGATTTTGACCATTTTTTGGCTGCCTCATTGTTCTGTAATGAAGATCGACGATCTTCATCTAGGGACTCGAAGGTCAGCAAATGCTACTCCATTGGAGCAGTGTCGGGTAATAGCTCAATTGTGGTGCATACGGTGGGGATTTCACACTCGATAGGAAGAGTGGCCTCGACCCCGTGGACTAGATGAAATGGTGTGAAATCAGTGGCCATTTTCATGGCCGTATGATAATCCCATAGTGCGGAAAATAACATATGATGCCAATTGGTCTTATGTTTGTTAACCATGCGCTGTAACATGGTCTTGAGGACCTTGTTAACTACTTCAACCTGTCCGTTGGACTGAGGGTAATATGGTGAGGCAAACTCGTGGGAAAATCCTAACCGGGATGAGAGTTCGACGAAAATCTCATTCTCTAAATGTTTCCCATGATCGAAGACTAGTTGGAGTGGTATGCCAAAATGGGATATGACATGATTAAAGAAAAAACGTGTTGTGGTGTCAGCGGTGTTGTTGAAGGTAGGCATGGCTTCAGCCCACTTTTTGAAATAATTGACTGCAATGATAATGTATTTGTGTCCATTGCTGGATGGAGGGTTACACATCATGAAGTTGATGCCCCATTTACAAAAGGGGTCTGCAATAATGACTGGGTGTAGAAGAGCGAGTGGTGCTTGTGCATGGTTGGAATAAAGCTGGCATTTATCACATCGCTTCACGGCATGAATGAAATCGTGAAATAATGTAGGCCAAAAGTAACTTGCGTGGATGATTTTCTGAGCGGTGGACATCCCCGAAAGGTGGCCTCCGTAAGCACCATTGTGGAAGTCTTTCAAGACTCGATCGACCTCATCAATAGTCAAGCATCGATGGAGTATGGTGTCGGCCCCTTGCCGATATAAGATATCTCCGATAATGAGATAGAGGGGGGCCTGATGGTGAATACGTCAACGACCATCTTGTGAGAGGTGGTTACTGAACTTTTGGGTTCGGAGGTAGACAAGGAGATCTCCGTACCAAGGATCATCCGAGGGGATGTAAAAGAGATGTTCATCAGGGAAGTTGGTATTGACCGGGGCACTGCTAGTATCGAAGGGGAAGGCTGTGACAAGTTTGGTGAGGACGAGAGCTTTATTTCTCTTGGGTGTTGAAAATTCAAGATCGTACTCCTGAAGGATAACGATCCATCGGGAAAATTTACCATTAATTTGTCGATGACTGAGAAAGTATCGCATGGGGTTGGAATCTGCTATGACTTTGTTTGTGCGAAGCAGAATGTAATGGCGCAGGTTTTGGACTGCGAGAATGACTGCAAGGGCTAGTTTGTCTTCATGATTGTATTTCAAGGGTGGCCTTGAGAGGTTTTTACTAATGTAGTAAATGACATGCTCACGATCATCATCTCCTATTTGAATGAGAACTCTTGCTACTGAGATGGCTGAGGCTGATATGTAGAGGATATAGTCGCGATTATAGTCGGGTGAACTAATTAAAGGGGCGTTGGAGAGTGCCATTTTAAGATCGTTGAAATATTTTTGGGCATGTTCATCCCAGTGGAATGGGATGTCGTGGCGTAGTAAGCGAAGGAAACCGTGTGCTCGAAGGGCATAGTCTGGGACAAATCATCATAGAAAGTTAGCTTTTCCTTGTAGGCTCTGGAGTTGGCATAAATTCCGGGGGGGTGGAATTTTTGTGATGGCCTGGACTTTGAGGGGATCCACGGTAATACCACTTTGGGAAACGATGAACCCTAGGAGGTGCCCGACAATGACACAGAACACACACTTAAGGGGGTTCAAGCGGATGTTGTACTGATGACACCTTTGGAAGATGATTCGTAAATCATCAAGATGTTGGGTGCATTTTTTCGATCAAGCTGTGAGGTCATCCAAGTATGTGAGGATGATATGAGCCAAATCATGAAAAATTTATGTCATATCCCATTGAAAAGTTGCGCCAACATTTTTTAGGCCAAAAGGCATGACACAATATGCAAAAGTACCCCAAGGGGTGGTGAATGATGTTTTGTATTGATCGGCTGGGTGGATTTGGATTTGGTTATAGCCGGAGAAACCATCCATGAAGGATAAAGCCTCATGGCCTGGGCAGTTGTCGATAATTTGATGGATGAAAGGCATTGGAAAGTTGTCTTTGGGACAGGCGCGATTGATATTGCGAAAGTCTGTGCATACACGGATGGTGCCCTATTTTTTGTTAACGTGGACAGGGTTGGAGACCCATGAGGTATAGGCAATAGGGTAAATGAATCCATTCGCGTGTAATTTGTCGATCTCGGCTTTGATGGCCGCTGCTTTGGCTGGGTGTAGTGGTCATTGTTTTTGGCGAACTAGTGTGATATCAGGCCAGGTGTCTATGTGATGTTCGACAATAGAGGGATCAAGGCTAGGAATCTCTGTGTATGACCAGGCAAAAATATCCCGGTACTCTTGGAAGAGGGCTTTGTAGGTGGTGTATTCTTCAGGAGTGCATGCGGCGCCAATGGTGATTTCCTCGACGACTCCATTTTTTATGGAAATATCGATTTTGATGGTAGGGGAAATGTTGGCCATATTTCCTTCTTCAAAAGCATCAGGGGCAGGGATGGGGTTGTTGAACCAGTAGATATTCCCGGATGGGATAAAATCCTTGGTTTCGAATGTGTATATGGGGTGTTGATTAGGAGGCGTGAAGGCTTCCTGTGACAAGAAGAGTGCTCTGTGGTGTAGTGCATCCCATGGGTAGTCAGGGGTGGTTAATTCCTTGAGTATGTCCTCATCACAGTGGAATTGACGGGAATACAAGGGATCTAAAAGAGTGATATCGGTGATGGTCACCATGTGGTTATCTTCTGGTGGTGAAGAAGTAGGAGGGATGACACAGTAAGAGTGCGATGGTTCGCTCGTCAGAAACCAAATATTGAGATACTGAGGGTTATAACCGGTAGTTGGGTGAAACATTTCCATGGGGAAATGAATGGGAGAATTGGGGGTAAATCCTCGTATAAGTCATCCAAGAACCATGGAGGAGTGGGGAGTGTTTCTGGCTCAGGGGAAATAATATGAAGAATCTCTAGGGATGTGTTGACGGGAGAAATTGACCATCCGTCAACTGAAAGAGCGAGTCTAGTCCGGGGTTGTCTAAATAAACCAAGCCGTTTGGTATAACTCGTTCTGATGGGTTTAATGGATCTGTTGGCCAATTTAAAAGTCCTAGAAGAAACAAATAAAATAAATAAAAGAGATGAAATAACTAACTAATTACTAAACACTATATATATGTACATATGTTCTAATATAACTGTAGTAGTTGTATTTAAGAAGAAGATATACAAGTCTTGTTTATTTACATGATTTACAAGATGCAAGTTTTAATCGAAACTTACGAAAATCGATGTGAAAAATGATTGCTTCTCGGAAGCAGATAAAGAAAGCACATAAAAATATTTATTGTTTCTCTTTTATAAATTTAAAGAATCTTGCAAAAAAAATTTAATGAAACATGAACATGTGGATAGTCAAAGCTGAACCATACATTCTAGTTTCAATGATATGTAAATGACAGAAAATACAAAGAAGCTATCCCATCAATGAATTAGTGAGGTGTATCCAAGCATCTGCATGAGTGGTGAACATCCAACTGCCATGTCCAAGAGAGAAATCTGCAATGAACCTTATGACTGTTCTAAATAAATTCAGAACATGTATTGGCAACTTAGGTTTTAATGACAAAAAATGAAGCAAAAACATAAACACGTGATCTCATAATTATACATGATTACAACAAGATAAATCTGGAAGCAATCTATTCATTTTATCATTCCATTTAAAACTCAAAGATAAATCTCATTATTTAAATCGAAGATATAATCGCAACATTTATATTTTGATTGAAGCAGATGATAGATGGTATTTATAATATAAACCTCCTACACATCACAGATAATTTAATCTAAAAATATCAGACCTGAACATGTAACAGGATTAAAAAAAACATAAATTACAACATTATAAATAAAAGGCTAAAGCCAAAATGGATATATGTCGTTCTATTAAGTTTTTGGAATCACTTGTCCATTCTGTAGTCTTGGAAGATTATTTTTGGATAATAGACTTTAAAGATTGAAAAAATTAATACATAAATGATAATAATTAACCATGTATTGATAAAAAAGACTAAAGCTATTTAAATCATTGCATAATCAATTATTCAAAGAATATGAAGATATTATAATGAAAATAAAACCATTTTACTCACAGGACAAAAGCCATTAAGAAACCTGGAATTCCATATTCTTCTTTGAAAATACTCGTCCATTCTGCCAAAGATTCCAGCCATCCATTACTCCATTTGAAAAGAAATAAAATTTTTACAAAAGCAATAATATACAAAAGGTAATGATGAAAATCCTCCTCTCTAATTCTTGGATCCCTTTGGCTCTGAACTTTCTCATATATTTATACAATCAATGAACAGTCTGGGCGTCACTATTAATTTTCGCCACCTGAAATTTTCCTCGTAAAAGACATCAATATCTCTCAAATCATGCATTTTTTTGGGAAAATATCTATGTGGAAGGTAAATGGGTCCATTTGGGTTCTAGGTTTTCAACCGTTTCTTCAAATTCCTCACAGTTTGGTTGCAATCAGTTCTGCAAAATCGCCTGTCTGATCTTGATGCCTTTGCAAATTTTATCTGTTGTTGCTCATAAAATTATTTGTAGCAATCCAAAATTATTTTTGGATCAATCATCTTGAATGTATTTGGATAATAAAATCAAGCAATGATCAGATCCGTATCAAATATTTGATAATAGCAACCTATGAAACAAAAATAAACCTAAATTAATAACCTAAAAATTGTGAATAAAACAAAATCTAGAAAAATAAAAAATGAATTTAAACCAACTATAACTTATAAACAAACATTGTTTATAATTTTCTTTCAAATATGATCTAGAAGATTCAAGTTAATGGATAAAAAATATTGATTTTAGTTTTTTACAAAATCAAACAAATGATAGATAATTATTTTATTATTATTATTTTGAAATGAGATGCAAAATGAAAAAAGAATTTAATTAATTAATATCACCAAATGATTT
>JZKD02S2169303.1:218536-243707 GCA_000966675.3 Picea glauca | reverse complement strand
TTAAACTTTTAATAATTTTAACTTATTAACGACAATTGATCAACAATAGTAAACTTGAATATAAAATCAATACAATAATACAAGTTACAATAATGATTGGGAGACACCAATCTCCTTTTTCAGGGATTCAACCCTAGGGAGCACGGAATCCCTTGTTTTAGGGCACCAACCCTAGGAAGCACCAACTCCCTTATTTTAGGGGACCAACCCTAGGAAGCACCAACTCCCTTGTTTTAGGGCACCAACCCTAGGAAGCACCAACTCCCTTAATTAGGGAAATAAACCTAGGAAGAAACAAATTCATGTCTTCAAACTTTAATCAGTAAAGGACATTAGTCCTTCCTTGCTCCACCCTTCCACCCTCGTTACATAAATATATTCTCTTTACTTCCTTGGAATCTTCTCTTCCTTTTGATCTTCAAATGAAACCCGCATATACAAATTATTTCCTTCATTTATTTTCATTTATATAGAATTATGTTGGCCCTCAACCAAGTTTTGGAGAACCTTGGTCATGTTTGACCATTTTTGGGACTTTGACAGGCTGGTCAAAGATGTAGCGCCAGGCGAAGCGGAGATCACGGGATCTCGACCCCTTTTTAGGGAAATTTTGGGATTAGGGTTTATGTAAAGGGTATTGGACATCAGCCCATGGGTTTACCCATGCTTAGGCCCTTTTTTAATGTATAAATAGATAGTTAGGTGATGTAAGAAGAGGCTAGTGTGCTAGGCGAGTGTGCTAAGTGAAGATACCTAGTAGAATCGGCTTAATGCGAAGCTAGAGGCTTTGTGCATACTATGTGTTAAGACTTGTAGAGCTAAGTGCAAGTGATTGTAAGAAGCTGGTGTGTGGACTGTGTAAGAAGGCTTTGTGTTGTGACCTAACTCAGGGAAGGAGGATCTGGCGAGGTGCGCGCATATCTCCTATCCTATGTGGAGTGGGGTTTTTGGGCTATGTGCATGTAAGAAGATTCACAGAAGATAATAAAGAAGATAAGAGTTGGTGGACGTATCCCCACACTGGGGTGAACCACGTATATCCTGTGTTGTGATTGCTTTGTGCTTATGCTTGTTATGTGATTGTTGTGATTCATGCTTAGTGTTGTGATCTATTTGTTAGATGAATCTGATATGATAGCTTAGTGCTTGGTAATGTGAATGAAATCTAGATCTGATCTCTTTCCATATGTTAAGTTCTTATATGTATTATATCTTGTTGAATACTGCATTGTTCTCTAGTTAGGGTTTTCTCCTATGGAGTGAATATTGATGAACGATAACTGCTAAGTGTTATGTTAAGTGTTGTAATCACAGATTTGTGTCCCAGCTAGGTTACAGGCATTTGAGTCCTGCAACCACCCCTGCCTTTGCCTCGAGTGAGACTTCATCTGCTTCACAGGTGTTTCCCAAAGGGCCGGTAGTTAGGGTTTTGTTGGTGCATTGTTGAAGCATTGAACCCTGGGTCTACCCCTGTGCCAACAAATGGTTCCGTTGTCAGGACCTAAAACTATGATTGCTGGGAACTGAAGAAAAGAGAAATATTTGTTTGTAGATATGATGCTTTGGTGCGCAGTATTCTACTTGAATTACGAAGCTCTGTGCTAAGAACATAAGTCTAATTTGAATAAAAGAGGTAAGATGTTAAATCTTTGTGCTCTGAGAAAGGTAAGATAAGTAATTTTTTTTTCGAAAGAATGGATCTAGGTATGTTTAATAGATTTGGTCCTAGTTTGAAACTAGGGTATAGATAGAAGAAAGAAGATTTGATATGAATAGATCTGATAGAAATAATGAAAGGTATGTTATCCCTCTGCATTTAAAGAATGTTTGGACTAAAAAATGGATGCAGGATCCTAGAAATAATTTTTTCCAGGTTAGTTACCGTGATCCCAGTGCGCAGTATAGGAAAGGTTGGGGATCATTCAAGAGAAAGAGAGGATTAACTCTTTTCTATTGTTGCAGAAGATCGGGACATATTGCTAAGGAATACCCTGGTAGAGGTCTTGTTTTCCTTTGTTGTAAGGCTACTGGACATGAAGTTTTGGATTTCCCTAGAATGATTGCAAAAGTTGAAAAGATGAATATGAGATAAGAAAACTATGAGACAAACCAAGAACCTAAGGATATGATAGAACCCTAGAAGGGATCAGAGACTGTATTATTACATATGAAAGAAACACTGAACAATCATAGATATATCAACTTATCAAAGATCTTAAAAGAGAAGGAGCGCATAGAAACAAGAATAGGAGACTTTGACATAGACTTTGTCCCAGATGAGGAAACGCAGGTGAATATCATGACAGAAATAACTTGGGAAATTTTGGGAAAGACGGATATGGTTCCTTCATTAGGAGGAATAGGATAATTTAAAGGAAAGTTGATAAGCGTATGTGGAATACTTACCCAAACATCTATGAGTGCTCATGGCACTTCGACAGAAGAAGAATTTGAGATCATTAAGTTTGTTGAGAACAACGCCCCATTTGCTATTTTGCTAGGAAAACCTGGATTGAGAAATATCAGATACGAAGGAAACAAGAAGATGAGGATTTAGAACAGAAAAAGCAAGAACTAACAGATTTCATGGCTAGGAAAATAGCGCACTTACTAGAAGAACAAGAGAATCGATCGAAGCTACTAAGGACCAGAGATCTGGACATCGAAGTTGAAAGGACACAGAAAGATTGGAGACACATGTATGTACAAGAGAGTAGATCACCTACCCCAGAAAGAGAAAAGTATTACCCTTGAACCCTATGAATGACCCCTCACATTGAAAATTTACCATGCCAAGAGGAGATAAGAACGATAATGGGAAAAGGAAACCAGTGACTCAGATTTCAGGAAAGAAAGCTAGAAAGCTCAACAAGAAGAAATAAAAGTTAGAAAAGTTACAGGAAGTTTCAAAGAGGACTCCGCAGAAAGAAGGTTTGCAGAACTGGAACTCCATCAGGATATCAGAATAGCGAATATTGGCACTTTTCCACTGCGAAGCAATATGACCATTGCAAGCATCTTGACTGTTAGAACGACGCTCCAGAATGGCTAGAAACACAGTTATTTTTGAAATGTTCTCCACTGGACCGTTGGGACTGCACCATAATGGATGGAATAGAATTGATTGAAGTGTTCCTACCCATTGATAGATTTTGTTACGATGTCTATTTATCTGATCGAGCATTTCACTGAGAACACTTTTGCCAATTGTGATTATCCAATCCCACAGAGAACTAGTTTCTTTCGCACAGTGATCATTGAGACCTCACCATTCGTTCTGTTACATTGAGTGTTGATTCACTGACCTGAGATATCATATCTCGAGTGTGCATGTCGGATGAAATTAGCATAGAATAAAAAGTCATTGACGAGATTCTGATAGACCTCATGGCTAAGAAAGTGATGTCCGTAGGCATCCAAGCCTCATCGACGAGAGGAGTGCAAGCCTCTCTGTCGACTTCTTGTGGATCTGGACCATCCTGAGCTACGACCGAGAAATGAACAAAGCATCATGATGACTTGGTGAATGCGAAGCTAATCCCATCCATCCTGCCCAACTACATCCCACCCCTGGCCGATGTGGTAAGTCGTGATAGTGTCCTGAGGGAATTCGTCTACACGGTCATCACTGCGTACCTCCCAAAGGGAATACGTGCAGTTGGACCGTAGTTGGAGAGGATTCTGATGTTGAATATCAGTGACTATAACCTAGGAGACCGCAAGAGCTATGGCATGCTCACACCTCACAAGTATTTGACCAAGACCAAGGGGATGAAGTCAAATATCATCCCCCAGCCATGGACCATGGACATCGTAAGGTCCACTATCTTGAATGTGATGAAGATACCACACTTCATAAGATATCAGGAGGTTAACACATGAATTAAGATCCTGTTGTCGTGCTTCCATGGTGGTTATATATGGTTGGATATGCGTATCACCATCGATCCAACACTGATCGATAGGATCACCGGATTAAGCATGGAGGGACCAGACCCACAAGAATTTTATTTAGGGAAGGCTGCAGATCGCGCTTTGGCACAGAAGATTAAAGACACCTATGGAAATGTCGAGAAGGGGAAGCAAGGCTACAAGGTAGCCTCCATATAGAATGGCGTAGTGCACCTAGATTGCTAGTTGATCACTGGTAAGATAGTAAGGAAGAACAAACCCATGCAAGTTACGGGGTTTGTTTTTGACCTCGCAGGAAAATGCGCGGAAGGATTACAAATGAACTGGGCGAGTTACCTCGTCAACCAGTTAGAACAAGACTGTCACGAAGATCAGGATCAGGGCTATGAGTTCCATTTTAGCTGGTTGTTGATCCTCATCATGTTCATTGCTTGGGAGATGATGGAAGGTGCAACGTTCCCTGAAATTGAGTCGTTCGAGCCACTAGCTGCGAAGTTCACCACACTCTGGTATTCAAGCGATATGTGGAAACAATGGTAGTCAAACGCGGTGTTCCATACCTACTATCTGCAGTTAAAGAGGTTTATTGAGTCTTTCCCTTGTATGACATCAAATGTCCTGGACAGTTTCAGACCAATTGCGAAGTTCTGCGCAGATAGGCATTTTATATATATCACTGTGCGTACAGACAAACATAAAGAAGAGCTTCGATCCTATTACAAGCTCACCGAGGAGGACATGGAGGAAATCACCAAGGAGTGGCCTGAAGAACTCCTAGTGTCAATTAATCACAGAGAATTGTCCAACCTCGACCTCATTGGAAGTCCGATGGTTACTCGTGAAGAATATGATGCACCCAGTAGTAGCAGGAAGAAAAAGAAGGAAGATGTACAGGAAATACACAACACATCAGAAGAGACTGCATTAGATTCACCTAGTGGAGGAGTAGATGACGAAGTGGACAAAGAAGGGGAAGAAGATAAGCAGAAGTAGGGTGAAGTAACACCGCCTAGGAACCGCCTTGAAGAGGCAGAGACATCCAAGAAAAGGAAAGTTTCCCTACTGAAACCTACATCGTGGAAGAATTCCAAAGCTAGTAATCTAAAGCTGCATACTGTGCTCATGGTCAATGACTTGGACTTCATTATCGTAGCTGTATCAGACACCTTAGAAGATATTTTGCAGAGAAATGAAGGAAAACAAGAAACCATGTATGAAAGAATTGAAGCAGAGCTGAGAGGAGTACATCAAGCCCTTCACTCCAGCTGCGTAGTGTCCAATGCACCCCCACCATAAGAAGAAACAGAGTTGGGAGATGAGCCTGCCCAACTCCATAGAATATCTGATGCAACCGAAGATCGCCTTCGTCGCGTGCAGGAAGAAAAATAATAGGACACAGTGGCCCTGAAGAAAGCACAAGAGGAAGTCATAGAGAAATGTCGAGTTACGCAACAAGAGAAGGACGACCTCCAAATAAAGTTCAAAGAGGAAAAAGCGCAGATCTAGAAAGAGAAAGAATAGCTGCTCACAGAGCAAGTTGGAGTTAAAAAAGCAGTTAACATAGCACTTCGTTCTGTGACAGGATTAGAACAGATAGAATAAGACCCAATGGAGAGTCAAGTAGCAAAGCTTGTCAAATCCATCTAGAAACATCAACAGAGAGTAGAAGAATTGGAGTTACAAGTAGTACCAAGCACTCCACAGGAAGTGTGAGACCAGCAAGAAGAAACCGCCCGAAGGGCTGTCCAGAGAATCGAGTCATTAGCCTTTGAATGTGAACATCTTAGCAGTCAAAGTGCAAAAAATTATGAGCACCTTACCAAGGAACCTGAACTAAAGACACTGGAGTCGCAACTCTAGGAAGCAAAGAAGCAAGCAACAACAGTAAAAGCATAGTTGAAGCCCTTGTCAGCAGTTGAGCAAATGAAAAGATCCCAAGAACAATGCATGACTCAACAACAGGTCCATGCCATATAGAGCAAAGTCATGGAAGTGACTCAGAAGCTCCAGCCAGTCCAGGATGTTTCTTGCCTACTTTTTGAGGAGATTGAAGGACGAGGAGAATAACTAGAACAAGTAGTCATTGTAGTCAAACAACGCTTGGAAGAACCTATGCCTGAGGTAGTTATTCAGGAGTTCTTCGAGTAGGAGGCCTTGGCGAAGCAGCAGGTCAAAGCAACTCGAGCTAAGATCGAGGCATTTGAGGCAGAGTTACCCATAGCATAGTGACTCACGATGAGGCACAGGTGAGTGTTGGGGGCTTATTGGCCCTCGACCAAGTTTTGGAGAACCTTGGTCATCTTTGACCATTTTTGGGACTTTGACAGGCTGGTCGAAGATGGAGCGCCAAGAAAAGTGGAGATCACAGGATCTCGACCCCTTTTTAGGGAACTTTTGGGATTAGGGTTTATGTAACAAGTTTTGGATGTCGACCCATGGGTTTACCCATGCTTAGGCCCTTTTGTAATGTATAAATATATAGCTAGGCGATGTAAGAAGAGGCGAGTGTGCTAAGTGAAGAGACCTAGTAGAATCGTCTTAGTGCAGAGCTAGAGGTTTTGTGCATACTATGTGTTAATATTTGTAGAGCTAAGTGCAAGTGATTGTAAGAAGCTGGTGTGCAGACTGTGTAAGAAGGATTTGTGTTGTGACCTAACTCGGGGAAGGAGGATCTGGCAAGGTGCATGTAGATCTCATGTCCTATGTGGAGTGGGTTTTTTGGGCTCTGTGCATGTAAGAAGATTGACAACAGATAATAAAGAAGATAAGAATTGGTGGACGTATCCCCACGCTGGGGTGAACCACGTATATCCTATGTTGTGTTTTCTTTATGCTTATGCTTGTTATGTGATTGTTGTGATTCATGCTTAATGATGTGATATGTTTGTTAGATGAATATGATATGATAGCTTAGTTCTTGGTAATGTGAATGAATGCTATATCTGATCTCTTTCCATATGCTAAGTGCTTAGATGTATTAGATCTTGTTGAATATTGCGTTGTTATGTAATTAGGGTTTTCTAATACGGAGTGAATATTGATGAATGATAACTACTAAGTGTTGTTTCAAGTGTTGTAATCATATATCTATGTCCCAACTAGGTTTCATACATTTGAGTGCTGCAACCACCCCTGCCTCTACCTCGGGTGAGACTTCATCTGCTTCGTAGGCGTTACCGAAAGGGTCAGTAGTTAGGGTTTTTTTGGTGCGTTGTTGAAGCGTTGAACCTTGGGTCTTCCCCTGTGCCAACAAATTATAAAGGGTCTGATTTAAACCAATGTTTATTTTGATAATGAAACATTTCACCCCTTCATTTCATTAACACAAATTATAACTTTTATCAATTTATTTTCGTACACCAAATTAGATAGTGATTTTCGTATGACAATTCTGGAGTGATGGAAATGAGATTTAAAATTATACGACATGGGTTTTGTGTAGAACATACACAATTAGTTGAAACTTAGGTGGTTTCCCAAAACAATCTATGAGGTGGCAGGTACAGGCAATTCTTTAAAGGAAACTTGCCTATATTTTCCTTTCGTCGCCGGATGCAGATTGACTTTAGTACATTTTTTTTTCGTGGATGTCTAAATAAACCTCCATATATATCCTTTCTCGGTGACTATTTAAACTCAACCTGTAAACATTTTACTTGATGGTGGATATTAAAATCGGTTCCCTCTTAGCTGCTAGTCACTAAATATTCCACTTGGTCTCACCCTTTTTGTATTTGCTTCCTCATTCGACCGAGACACATATTTTTAGTCGACTCAACAAGTAGAAATTTAGACTTAAGAGATTCAACTTTGGTTGTCCTGACTTGCTTTGGCTGATTTGTATTTCCCGACTCAACTTTATTTCGACGTTGACCTTTGGGTAATTTACTTTACTTCTACTTGGACCAACTCGACTTAGAGAAAAACCGACTTGAGTACTTCTATTTTAGATCAACCCGACTTGCTTTGGTTTCAACTTATTCTACTTATCCGACTTCGAACTTCAACTTTGTTGAACTTCTTAAACTTTGACCTTTTTCTTTGACTTCACCTTTTTCAACTTCTTGATGAGATGTTTATACTAGACTTCTCGATCTCTGTTGTATTTTATTGAAACACTCAACTTTAATCCTTTCTCCTTGCATTTAGATATTTGAATTGACCATATTAGTCCTCTTTGTCATTAATTCCAACCCCATAATACTAGGCCCAACATTCTCCCCCTTTGGAATTGATGGAAAAAAGTAAAACTCTCTATTTTTAATCAGGTTTTTACTGCTTATCCTCCCCCTTTGAAAGCAATGGAAGAAGAGATATTTCTTCTCTCACCCTGAGGTGATGCTCCCCCAAGGTGATGTTCCCTCTGTCCATGTGTTTCTTTCTTTTGATGAAATTTTTTTAGTTTTAATGAGGTATGGCAATTACTCCTAATTTTTGCCTAAGAGTTTCAAAGGTGCTTCTTGGTAGAGGTTTTGTAAAGATGACGGTTATTTGTTCTTTTATGTCTACATATTCTAATTTCAACACTTTTTGAGTAGCTTGTTGTTAGGACCCTGAAATGCCCTTTTTCACTACGCCTTTTGATCATTCAACCCTCTCATTTCCTAAGCTAAATGACTACTATAACGAGCACTAAGACCCTTTTTCCCAAGGTACAAACTATATATCTTGCTATTATGTTTTAATTTACTTAGCATGTTTGATTGAATATGATCACATATTTTACCCATGAAATAATTCAACTAATGATCAAAATTAGAGAACAACCCACTTCGAGGATCGGGTCGCTGCTGTCACAACTATGCGCAATTCCTGGGAGTTGTTACAGGATTGCTGCAATGGATTCTCATCAATCTTGGAAGATGTTATAGGACTTCTACAACAAACAACCATCAGTCATGGAAGTTGTTACACATCTGCTACAACATAAGCCTATTAATCTTGGAAGCTATTACAACATATGCCACCAGTCCTATTGTGATATGACTACTGCAACACCTGTCGATTAGAATGATGGCTCACGATGTTGATGAATGAGAATTCAAGATTTGATTTTTATGATATCTAATGAACAGCCTGAGAATCGAGGATTCTCATGACTGCTATGTTTCTGAACACTGATTAACTCTGACTTTAAATAGCAGAGCTTTTAGAATGTAAAGGTTGGTTAGTCTTTTGGTTGGCACTGAAGAAAGGAACGATTATTGTACTCAACATCTTTTTGGCAATTGAATGAAGAATTGGATTGAATTTTTTTAACATACTGTGATCTATCTCTTTGAGTGGATTCAGTGAGAAGGAAAGGGCCCACCTTCTTCATCGATTCCCCTCTGTTTCGAATTCTAGATTTAGTTGTTTTCATTGCAATTGGTTTAACTGTTAGATGTTTCTAAATGAAACTGTTGTTACAATTTAGTCCCTTCCTGATAAATGCACATAGCTTGTCTCATTATAATTAGAAGTCAGTTGTTGAGCATGGCTGGAGAGTTACTTTTTCTTTTTCTGCATTAAGTTTAAATCTTGTTTTGGAGAATTAAAAAGTGTGAAGTAGCTTCTTGCAATAAGTAGATTTCCCTTCAGCAATAGAATAGAATTTCTTCCTACAAAAGTAAATTAGAAAGTTAGATTAAGGTAGGCAATTCATGGTTTTTATAGATTCATTAGTTTAGATTGCAATTATGACTTTAAGCCTGTAGCACTCCAGCTGTATCAACACAATTGTGTCAGCAATATTGTTTGCTTGTTTTTGTTAGAAGAACTTCCCTACTGCAATTAGAATAGAGATGCTTCCATAATCTATCATAGACTGTGCAGAATTATCTTGAAATAACAGACTTCCCTGGGTTGACAATTTATATTAAACACTTTGATTTTCCATTTAATTAGACAATTAAAGTGCCCAACATTTTGGCGTCATTGCCGGAGGAGATAATTGTAGATTTTGGTAAGCACACTAGTTTTTTTTTAGAAATGAATAGTCTACATGAATAACCCA
This sequence comes from Picea glauca, assembly GCA_000966675.3. Lineage (NCBI taxonomy): Eukaryota > Viridiplantae > Streptophyta > Pinopsida > Pinales > Pinaceae > Picea > Picea glauca. The sequence continues at coordinate 233,800 of JZKD02S2169303.1, read as the reverse complement.
ATGCAAAAATAAACCCCCCAAAATACTAACATTGCAGGCACCAGAGGACGTGGAGGAAGAAATCCTAACATATTGGGAAGACAGAACATTGTTGAAGAGATTATAGCCAGAGCAGATTCTTCTTCATGATCCATTTTTTTCCCTGCCAATCCTTCAAGAGGATGTGATTCCCAGTCAGCAGAAATACCCCCTCTTGAAACATCGTTCTCATCAAGGGTTGAAGCTGAAGTTGTATCTGAAAGTGAAGCTGAAGATTTGTCACCAACAAATCAGCATGAAACACTGGAGAACATTGAGGATCAAGGCAGTATAGCCTCAAACCGAGAAAACCTAGAAGAAGTTGTTTATCAGATCAACTGTCAGATAGTCACTAAGGAAGAGTGGGACGTTGTTCATATTGAGTGGAACCAGAGAGAACATATGGAGAATCAAGGGGATAACAAAGAAGAGCTCTACCAAGAAAATCCACAGAATAACAAGGATCAGGTAAACAATGAAAACACTATCTCTACCCTGGTTTTTCCTATTTCTGATGTTCCCACACGAGGGATGGATCCTATGAAAAACATACCTCTCTCGGCTTTCCCAAATTTTCATGGATTATCTATTGAGGATCTGGATGAGTTTTTGTTTGAATTTGACATTTTTTGTAGAAGTTATGACTACACTACCACTGCGCAGAAGCTCAAACTGTTTCCAGCCACATTAAAAGGAAACGCATTAAGATGGTTCATGAGCCTTGGAGGGGAAAACATCTCAACATGGATGCAAATGAGGCAGCTTTTCTTGCACAAATACCAAGACTACTGTCGAACAAGGGAATGCAGATAGGAGTTGTTCAAAATGTCACAAAAGGAGGACGAGACCCTTGAAGACTTTGTGGAGCGACTCCAATACAATCTACAGTGGTCTGGCCATCCGGATGTGAGTAAGGACATTTTGAAAACCATTTTGCTAAAAGGAGTTAGAGAATATTACTTAGATTTGTTGAATATGCTTGGTAAAGGAGATATATCTAAGGAATCCTATGAGTACATTGTAGACCTCTGCAAAAGATGTTCTCGTGGGTCTACAAGAAATAAGTCAGCTACCAAGGATACTACATTGTCAAGGGTACATAAATCAACAAATGGAGGAGCAACAAGAGAAGAAATAGGTAATATGTTAGAAAGTTTCAAAACAAAGATGATTAACTCTTTTTCCTCACAAATGGATACTTTGCAGGTCAAACAGAAACAAGAAGAACTAGAGCAAGTATTATGCATTTTCTGTCCAAAATGCAGGAAGAAACATCCACCAAGGGAGTGCCCACTGAACAGTGTCTAGGTATGCCTTATTTGTGAATTAGACCATGCCAGTGACCAATGTCCTTCTCTACCAGGGGTAAAAGCATCAATGAAAGAAACTAATGAGGAAGCAGAGGTTGTCTATCTGATCACACAAAGAAGACAATGGCAGCCAAGAGGTCAAGGTATGAATTCTCAATTCTCTCCTCCAGCAATTAAGTATTGGAACAATCAGCTACCATATGGTCAGTCGAATGCTCCCCCTCCAAATCAATTTCCACCCTCTTATCAGGATCCCAATGCATGGTTACCTATGCCCCAACAACCGAATCATTATGGGAAATGGAACCCATATGGGAGAGGTCCTCAACAACAACTCAGTTATCCAAGCCAACACCAACCAAACTTCTTTCAACAATAGTTCCAACCTCCATACCAGCAGCAACAGAGGCAATTGCCTCCCAATAACTCACCAAAAAATCCTCCCTTATGACCTCAGATGCCTGCGCAACCTAATCCAAACCCAAATAATAAGGCCATTCAAAACATAGACATACTTAATGTGCTTGCCTTATCTATTACTCCTATGCCCTGTGATGAAATACACTTAAGATAAGGGAGAATAGTTGAGCCAATAGTTGAAGATGCTCCATCTTCAGAATCAGATAAGGAATCATGGGAGAAACAATCTACTGATATAGAAGAAATTGAACAACCTATTCTAGAATCAACAGACCCACCATTCCCTGAAAGACTGAAAATTGCCAAGCCTGTGGAATTACCATCTTTCAATCTCCTTGGAGAATTGCAAAATCTGCATGTTAATATTCCACTACTGCAAGCAATAAGGGATGTCCCTATTTATGCCAAGACCATGCAGGATCTCTGTATCAGAAAACCTGGATGAAAACCTAAAGATCCCCTCACAGTGCATGTAGTGGAGGATTTGTCTGAGCTAATGCTAGGCAAAACTCCACCTATTAAATATGGCGACCCAGGAAACCCGACTGTCACAGTTAAAATTGAACAGACATATATTCATCATGTGTTAGTCGATTTAGGGGCAACAATTAACATCATGCCAATAGAAACTACGCAGTTGCTGCAACTTGGAACAAAAATCTGACCTACTCCTACTGTTCTAGAATTAGCTAATCGTTCCACCATTAGACCATAAGTAGTAATCGATGACTTAGTTATTTTAGTAGACTCATGGGAGTATCCTATTGATTTTTTCATGTTGTAGCCCAAATCCAATCTGGGAGGCCATCCTCTAATTCTGGGATGACCATGGTTAGCCACAAATGACACCTTCATAGGTTGCCAATCTGGTTCTATGACCATCTCTGATGGTTATGACACAAAAAAACTTACCCTGTATCCTCATGCTACACCCAGTACAGAACCAGAAAATTCTCTATGGATAGACATTGAGGCTGAAAGTGCTCTTCCTGTGCTAACTATAGGAAAGGCCCTGAGTTTTAAGGATGAGACAGAGGATGAGTTAATCAACTATTTTATTTGTGACCCCTCTGTCGTTACACAGCACACGCACCACCAATTAATCAAATTCTTTGACCCTATGGCCTCGAAAGAAATGAACTCGGAACTTGCTGACAATCATAGTGATTCAGTTGTAACAACAGTCGTTGTAAAAACAAACACTGTAACAAAAGATGATGAAATAGTAACAGCTGAATTATTTCCCAAAATCAGTTCCAAAAGCATCACTGTAGAAATCGAACCTGGGAAAACCTTGAACGTCAATCTCGATCTTTCCAACGTTGAAACTCGTCGACTGATGAATTTACTGATTGAACATAAAGAAGCATTTGCATGGGATTACATGGATATGAAAGGCATCCCCTCTGATCTATGCACCCACCATATATACATCAAAGAATAATGCCGACCCATTTGCCAACCGCAAAGGAGGATGAACCCAAACCTTAAAGAAATTGTTAAGGAAGAACTTCAGAAACTTCTCAATGCTGGATTCATCTATCCTATATCAAACAGTGAGTGGGTATCACCATTGGTAATTGTGCCTAAAACGAATGGTAAGTGGAGAGTGTGTGTGGACTATCGAGCCCTGAATAAGGCAAGGCAAAAGGATCATTTCCCTCTGCCATTTATTGATCAGGTTTTAGATAACTTAGCCGGAAAGAAATATTTTTCTTTCCTAGATGGATTCAGTGGCTATAACCAGATACAAATTTCCCCACATGACCAAGATAAGACCACCTTTACCAACCCTTGGGGAACATTTTCCTACAAGTTTCTCCCATTTGGCTTGTGTAATGTACTAGCCATTTTCCAGAGAGCTGTGATTGGTATTTTCTCTAATATGGTGAATGATTGTATGGAAATATTCATGGATGACTTTACTCCTTATGGGACTGATTTCGAAGATGCTTTGTCTAATCTGGAGAAAGTGCTCAAAATATGTAAACAGTCTCATCTCTCTTTAAGTAAAGAAAAGTGTCATATGATGATGCACGAAGGGGTAGTGCTGGGACACTTCATCTCTTATGCAGGGATTCAGGTAGATCCAGCCAAAATCCAGGTAATTTTGGACATTCCAACTCCATCAACTCAGAAAGAGGTAAGAAGTTTTTTAGGACATTCTGGGTATTACAGAAGATTCATAAACAATTTCTCTAAACTTGCCTCTCCATTGTTTTTCTTACTAACAAAAGATGTTAACTTTCATTGGACTGACGAATGTGCATTGTCTTTTGCAGACCTTAAATAGAGATTGTCTACAGCTCCCATCTTGAGAGGTCCCAATTGGGCTCTGCCTTTTCATATTTCTTCAGATGCCTCAGACACTGCAATTGGTGTAGTACCAGGGAAACAGGAGGACAAAGAACCCTATGTTATCTACTATATCAACAAGAACATGGCTCCTGCTAAGTTAAATTACACAGTTACTGAAAGAGAATTCCTGGCAGTAGTATACGCAATCAATAAATTCAAGCATTATGTAACTGGTTACCCAAATTTTATCCATATTGATCATACAACCATAAAATATCTAATGAATAAACCTATTACTAATGCTCGAGTGACAAGATGGTTGTTACTACTGCAAGATTTTGACATCACTATAGTAGATAGACTAGGAAAATAATATGTGGTTGTTGATTTTCTCTCAAGATTACATATAAATGATGATAATTCACTTGTAAACGATTCCTTTCTTGATGAACATTTGTTTACAATATCTGATCATTCACCCTGATATGCAGACATTGTTAATTATCTGGTTGCAGGGAAGGTACCTCCCCACCTATCTCCTAGGGAAAGAAGGAAAATTATTCAAAAGAGTGCCAGGTACAGTTGGATAGGAGGATACCTCTTCTACACAGGCCTGGACCAAGAAATCAGGAGATGTGTGAGGGATGATGAGGTTTATGATCTGCTGAAAGCTTGCCATGACAGCCCTTGTGGGGGTCATTTTGCTGCAAAAAGGACCGGGCATAAAGTTTTAGGATGGGCTATTACTGGCCCAACATATTTCAAGATGCCAAGAATTATGTCCAAGCTTGTGACAGTTGTCAATGCATGTGTCAGCCAACTTACAGGGATGAGATACCACTCCAGCCTCAAGTAGTGTTAGAGCCTTTTGAAAGATAGGCCATGGATTTTGTAGGACCCATTAATCCACCTTCCAATCAGAAAGTTTATATATCGGTCTGTACAGACTACATGACCAAGTGGGTGGAGGCAAAAGCACTTATCAGAGCGCCATAAGAGGCTTTTTTAGCATTCTTGTTGGAAAACATATTTGTTAGGTTTGGAATTCCCAAAGAACTGGTCACTGATGGAGGACCCCCTTTCACATCACATAAATTTGAAGCTCTACTTAGTAAATATCATGTTTTACATATAATAGCTTCTCCATACCATCCACAAGGCAATGGCCAAGTGGAAAGTACCAACAAAGTTATTGAAGCCATTCTTACTAAAACAGTGAGAGAAAATCAGAAGGATTGGTCTGACAGACTACATGAAGCTCTATGGGCTTACCGAACTACTTGGAGGATCACGACTGGTTTTTCTCCTTACGAGCTGGTATATGGAAAAAGCCCTGTTTTTCCCATTGAATTCGAAATCAAAACCTTAAGAACTGCATCAACAGTCAATCTCGACTTGACTATGGCACATACAACCATACTGCAACATCTCAATGAGCTTGATGAAAAGTGTTTGGACGCCATCCATCAAACCACAGTGATTCAACAACAAAGAACAAAATGGCACGACTGAATCATTAAGAAGAAATTATTTCAGAAAGGAGATTGGGATCTATTGTACGATTCACACTTTAAGGAATTTCAAGGTAAGCTGCATACACGATGGTTAGGGCCTTACGAGGTAGACACCCTCTTTCCCAATGGGACAGTCCGGTTGATTACTATTGACGGATCCAATACACACTTACATGCAAATGGTCATCGCCTGTGTCTGTATCAGCATCCACTGTCCAGGGCAGAATTCAAAACTAAATGTACAACTGATACAGATTATCAATTCTTAAATGGAACGAAGCTTGCTCCTTCCACTTCTGAACTTTAGGACTTCTTTTGCTCAGACTTTGTCTATAAATAATCTCAGCAAACTCTGCATTTCTCTGTTTTTAGTTGAAATTTTTCTATTTTGCTTTACTATGCTAGTAAAGCCTTGGAAGGTATCAGGCAATTATGTGTGTGCAGGTAGATTGATTTACAGAAGGAAACGATGCGTTCATAGAAGTTGAAAAAATTCCTCGAATCGAAGTAGGGTAGTGTTTGGCCAATCTCCTTGCTGTTACACCTTTTCCCGATAAATTGGCCGATCTCCATGCTCTTACACCTTTTTCCGATAAATTGGCCGAATTCAATGTTGTTACACATTTTCCCGATAAATTGGGAGATATCAACATTGTTACACCTACCTTCGACATTTTTGAAAAAGAACCTGCTGATACACTAATTATTGTGATGCTTTCTTGACCACTTCACTTGTTATTTTTTCCGAAGCTGCGGCTCCATCCCTCCAATCTTCCATGCAACAACACCTCTGATTAGACATTACTGATGCTTCCTATTAGAAAGTATTACTTTATTGTGATGTCACTTCACATTTAGTGGTATTCAGTTGGCTCACTACAGTAAGGTCTACGATTATGCACAAGACATCATTTCTCTCATGATCCTTCATCATGCCAGCTATTATGCACCATTCCGATGACGGTTGGATTGTGCGGTTACTCCGACAGGTAGTTATGTGTGGTAAGATTTGAGGTACTTAATTAATCCTACGTGTTCAAGTAATGAAGATCTAAAAGCACGATTTTCTATTTACTAACCGGTTACACCTGGAGCCAATCCGCTTAGTTTGGGGGGGGGAACGTAAATCTAGCCGTTCATTCCAAAGTTATACACACCTCCACCACCTTTCCACTACACTTATTTTAACTAAGACACTGTATTCTCTCTGCAAATCACGTTTGAGCTTATTGCGTCTCTGATTTAGGTGATAGATTCTCCTCCTACGTGCCTGTAACTCTCAAGAAACATCATGGGAGGATCAGCTATGAGACATGAACCCGCAACTCTGGACAGTTTACTGCTACACACAGAGGCCTACCAAATATTTCTTCAAGCAGGATGGATATCGTATTTTAAGAAGTTGAAAGAGTTTAGTGAGGACGAAGTATTGGAATTCACTCAAAATCTTACTAAAGGGTACTCAATGGTGAATGGGGTAAGGATTCCAGTAACATAAGCAAGCATTGTTGTTGTAACAGGATTGCCAAGAACAAGAGACCGATGGTTTAACATAAAAACACATATCCCAGACGCACAGAAGGGGTTCCTCGTCAACACTGAGTGAGTTCAGAACAAGGGAAGAGGTGTAGATGCCAATTCCTTACCAGAACCATGGGGGAAAGTTTTAGAATTTCTTAAAAGGTACATCACCTGTGAAGGCAGATACCAAGTTGTTTATTTTTCTGAATTTTTCTTATTATCATATCTGCGACATCAGAAATTGATAAACATCCCTTATTATCTCCTACAATCATTGCATAACATGGCCCGTTTTGTAAAAATATCCAAGAGCCCCAAGAATTTTATTTCTAATCACAGACTCATCGACCTCTTAATTCATAGAGGTATGGGCATTTCTAATAACCCATCACCTCCTGCAGTAGCCCAGCCACAGTCTGTAAGTCCAGAAAGGACTGCACTAGTCCTTGAAACTGAAACCCATGCACCTCTTCCAGAGCCTTTACCCTTGGCTACAACAACAGCCCAAACCCCTTCTGTCACTATCTGAAATATGCCTCAGAAGAGTAACCGTGTAACCTGAAGCCATCCTGGCGCCACACAGACAAGCCTCGACAACTTTGCAATACAAAAACCTGTAGTTGTGGAAAAACAAATAGATAAGGAGACAATCGCTTGACCACAATCACAACACTTGGATGATACACCAATTATTGAAATCCAATCCCCTGCCTCTGTCAAGAAAAACCCTGCTCCTACCTCTGTATTACCTAAAAAGCAAGCAAGAATAGCACAGTCTGCAATACCATCCATATCACTTAAACCCTCTGCCAAGGAACCAACTATCACACAGACCACTCCTACTGCTACTACAATCACACAGGATTCACCTATTGCTGCTACAGAATATCAAGCACCTACTAGCATTACCTGTGCATTTTCGTAGAAGAGGAAACGTCCATTCAAAGGAAAACCTCAAATGTCCATTGGTCAAATTGGATCAAAACAGAACCCTCTGGCTGCTACAACAGAGAATTCTCCCGGGGTATGAATACCAAGTTTTACCCTATGCCCAGAACTACATAAAACTATCTTCTCCTTTCAAAGAGAATGCGCCCAATTCCCAACAGAATCATCGGTACTTCCTGATGATTTTGCGGATCCTATGTCCATTGACAAAATCCAAATTATCTCAAACCCTAGTATACCAGAATGTCCTCCTTATGTGATTGAGGAAGAACATCCTGTTCCTCCTCCAGCAGCAAAGAAAAATACCACTACTTTCGTTTCTACTTTACCTAGGAGAAAAACTAGGTCCAACAAGTCGGTTGAAGTTGCAATTGGAAAGAAAAATATGGAGCAGGACGTTCCTATTCTTTGTCCACTACCATCTATGATTGTTATGGAGACAGTTCCACAAGAATCAACTATCCACATTGAGACTGACCCACAGGAACCAGTCCTGACAGATACAACTGTTACACATGAACTAACTACTCCATAAGAGTTTTCCCCACTAGAGTTCAAGATATTAGAACCACCTGCCCATGTTGAGTCCATTCCACAGGAACCAGTTACGACAGTCACAACTATTACAAAAGAACCGGCTGAGCAACATGCTGAGGATATTCCAATTGCAAATTTATTTTCTCAATTAGAGCAAAATATAAAGAATACAGAAAATTCCAAGATTGCGGCACTGATAACAGAAAATAATGACCTTAAAGCAGAGATAAAAACCTTGAAACAGGAAGTGGAAGCTGTTATGGGTAGAGAAAAAGAACTCATGTGTTTTGAATGTGGAAACATTTACTATGAGGCAGGATATGAGGTAGTCAAAGTTCCAGTGACTACAAAACCAACAAATGTATCAATCAAGAATGAACATGGACTCCCTTCTACACAAACATCAGCAAAACAGGGGAGATCTCAACATCATAAATCAACACCTGGTATGTCAACCGCTTGCAAACAAGAACCTTTGTTTTGTCCACATGTTGTTACTCGAGCAACTCAAACTGATCCTGTTCTTAAGAAAAGAAGAACCCAAAAATATGGTTGACACAATAGATTTCTTCTTTTTGACACAACATTCCTCATTACCAACATTTAGAATATTCTCTTAACAAATTTGCACTAGAACAACTACTCATCTACTTCAGCTACAAAATAAGGTTTGGATGTGTTTTGCATGAGGAAATGCAATGTCTTCAGTTGGAGGGTATGTTAGGACCTTGAAATTCCCTTTTTCACTACACCTTTTGATCATTCAACCCTCTCATTTCCTAAGCTAAATGACTACTATAACGAGCACTAAGACCCTTTTTCCCAAGGTACGAACTATTCATATTGATTTTATGTTTTCATTTACTTAGCATGTTTGATTGAATACGATCACATATTTTACCCATGAAATAATTCAACTAATGATCAAAATGATAGAACAACCCACTTTGAGGATCAGGTCGTTGCTGTCACAGCTATGCACAATTCCTGGGAGTTGTTACAGGATTGCTGCAACAGATGCCCATCAATCCTGGAAGTTGTTACAGGACTTTTGCAAAAAACAACCATCAGTCATGGAAGCTATTACACAACTGCTATGACAGAAGCCTGTTAATCTCGGAAGTTGTTACAACAGACGCCACTAGTCTTGTTGTGATATGACTGCTGCAACACCTGTTGATTAGAATGTTGGCTCACGATGTTGATGAAGGAGAATTCAATATTTGATATTTATGATATCTAACAAATATCCTGAGAATCGGGGATTCTCAGGACTGCTCTGTTTCTGAACATTGATTAACTCTGACTTTAAATAGCAGATCTTTTAGAATGTAAAGGTTGGTTAGTCTTTTGGCTGGAACTGAAGAAAGGAACGATTATTGTACTCAACATCTTTTTGGAAATTGAATGAAGAACTGGATTGAATTTCTTTAACATACTGTGATCTATCTCTTTGAGTGGATTCAGTGAGAAGGAAAGGACCCACCTTCTTCATCGATTCCCCTCTGTTTCGAATTCTAGATTTAGTTATTTTCATTGTAATTGGTTTAACTGTTAGATGTTTCTGAATGTGACAACTGTTATAGTTTAGTCCCTTCCTGATAAATGCGCATAGCTTGTCTCATGAGAATTAGAAGTCAGTTGTTGATCATGGCTGGAGAGTTACTTTTCCTTTTTCTGCATTAAGTTTAAATCTTGTTTTGGAGAATTAAAAAGTGTGAAGTAGGTTCTTGCAATAAGTAGATTTCCCTTTAGCAACAGAATTGAATTTATTCCTACAAAAGTAAATTAGAAAGTTAGATTAAGGTAGGCAATTCATGGTTTTATAGATTCATTAGTTTAGATTGCAATTATGACTTTAAGCCTGTAGTACTCTAGTTGTATCAGCACAATTGTGTGAGCAATATTGTTTGCTTGTTTTTGTTAGAAGAACTTCCCTTCTACAATTAGAATAGAGATGCTTCCATAATCTAGCATAGACTGTGCATAATTATCTTGAAATAATTGATTTCATTGGGTTGACAATTTATATTGAACACTTTGATTTTCCATTTAATTAGACAATTAAAGTGCCCAACACTTGCTATCTTAATAAATGATATTTGATTGGGATGTGTTTGGTTTTAGAATGCATTAGAGGATTTTTAGAGATGTTTATGGTACTAGTGTTATCATATTTAATAGTAATGGGATGATCATATCTTGTAAATCTTCTAATGTTTGCTTCATCTAGAGAACTTGTGGGAAGAAAGATGCAACAATAACATATTATGCCTCTATTGTAGATAGTGATGTGGATGATTTTTTCTTACTTAGCCATGCTACCATGCATTCTCCTATAAAAAATGCTCCTCCATTGGTTCTTTTCCTATCATCTATACTGCCAGCCCAATCAACATCAGTGTATGCAATTAGAGTGAAGTTTTTATATTTTGGATACCATAATCCAAGTTCTAAGGTGCCTTTAAGATATATTTATCTTTTGGATACCATAATACAAGTTCTAAGGTGCTTCCATGATGGTTATCTGTGGTTGGACAGGCGTATCACCATTGATCCAGTGCCGACCCATAGGATCATTTGATTATGCATGCAGGGACAATACCCACAAGAATTTTATCTAGGGAAGGCTGAAGATTGAGCTTTGGCACAGAAGATTAAAGACACCTATGGCGATGTCGAGAAGGGGAATTGAGGCTACAAGGTAGCCTCCATCCAGAATGGTGTAGTGCACCTATCCTACTAGTTGATCATTGGTAAGATAGTAAGGAAGAAAAAACCCACGCAAGTCACGGGGTTCGTTGTTGACCTCACAGGAAAATGCGTGGAAGGATTACAAATGAACTGGGCGAGTTACCTCGTCAACCAGTTAGAACAAGACTACCACGAAGCTCAGGATCAGGGCTATGAGTTCCATTTTAGCTGGTTGTTGATCCTCATCATGTTCATTGCTTGGGAGATGTTGGAAGGTGCGACCTTCCCTGAAATTGAGTCGTTCGAGCCACTAGCTACAAATTTCACCACACTCTGGTATTCGAGCGATATGGGGAAACAATGGTAGTTGAACGCGGTGTTCCACACTTACTATTTGTAGTTAAAGAGGGTTATTGAGTCTTTCCCTTGTATGATGTTGAACGCCCTGGATAGGTTCAGACCAATTGCGAAGTTTTGCGCAGATAGGAATTTTATATATATCACTACATGTACAGACGAACATAAAGAAGAGATTCAGTCCTATTACAAGCTCACCGAGGAGGACATGGAGGAAATCATCAAGGAGTGGCATGAAGAACTCCTACTGTCAATTAACCATGCAGAACTGTCTGACCTCGACCTCATTGGAAGTTCGGTGGTTACTCGTGAAGAATATGATGCACCCAGTAGTAGCAAGAGGAAAAATAAGGAAGATGTACAGGAAATACACATCACATCAGAAGAGACTGCATCAAATTCACTTAGTGGAGGAGGATACGACGAAGTGGACAAAGAAGAGAAAGAAGGGGAAGAAGACAAACAGAAGCAGGGAAAAGTAACATCGCCTAGGAACCCCCTTGAAGAGGCAGAGACGTCCAAGAAAAGGAAGGTTTCCCCAATGAAACCTACATCGTGAAATAAGTCCAAATATAGTAATCCAAAGTTGTAGACTGTGCTCACGGTCGATGACTTCGACTTCATTATTGGAGTTGTATCAGACGCCTCAGAAGATATTTTGCAGAGAAATGAAGGAAAACAAGAAACCATGTATGAAAGAATTTAAGAAGAGCTGAGAGGAGTACATCAAAGCCTTCACTCTAGCTGCGCAGTGTCCAATGCTCCCTCGCCATTAAAAGAAATAGAGTTGGGAGATGAGCCTGCCCAACTATGCAGAATAGCCGATGCAACTGAATCTCACCTTCATCGCATGCAGGAAGAAAAATAATAGGACACAGTGGCCCTGAAGAAATCACAAGAGGAATTCATAGAGTAATGCCAAGTTACACAACAAGAGAAGGATGACCTCCAAATCAAGTTCGAAGAGGAAAAAGCGCATATCTGAAAAGAGAAAGAACAACTGCTCACAGAGTAAGTTGGAGTTAAAGAAGCAGTCAACATATCACTTCTCTTTGTGACAGGATTAGAATAGATAGAAGAAGACCCAATGGAGATTCAAGTAGCGAAGCTTGCTGAATCCATCCAGAAACTTCAACAGAGAGTAGCAGAATTGGAGTTACAAGTAGTACCAAGCACTCCACAAGAAGTGCGAGACCAGCAATAAGAAATTGCCCAAAGGGTAGTCGAGAGAATCAAGGCATTAGCCTTGGAATGTAAACATCTTAGTAGTTAAACTGTGCAAAATTATGAGTTCCTTACTGTAACACCTTGTTTCCCCTAGTCTGTAAAAATAAATATACTGGCCAAGCATTGTGGAAAACCCAGAAATGTGAATGTGTGATGTGAACGAACCTTGTAAAAAAGGTCAATGAATGTGAATAATATTATGAATATATATTGCAAGATTGCTGAGAGGGGATATGCTGAAAAAGAGACCACGATGGATGAAGAAAGGTGGTGGAAGGCACCTGGAAAGGTGGCGTTAACTTCCACTGAAACCAATACTGTATTTGGACTTCACTGGCCCAGAGAACCAAGAGCGGCTCGCTGGCCTGAAAAAAATTACTCGCAGGTTTGTAGGTAGATGGGTCCTCAGGAATTAATGAGGGATGGGGGAAGTGAAACGCCCATCCGTAGGAGCCTCAAGCCTGACCACCGTGAGGGAAATTGTGCCACACGCAACCTTGCAAGAGGGAAATGCATGAGGAAGAAACGTGGAGGGGGAAGACGCGAGGGGAGGAGGAAGAACTCTAGAGATATGCAGAGTGAGTGATAGCAGAGAAGGGGGAGAGTAACCCTCATTCTCGGTCACTGGCAAACCGAGACGCAATCTCACAGCATCGTGGTCTCATCTTGGGGGTGGCTAGTGGTAAATCTGTTGGGAGTCGCTGAGCCTACGGTTGGGTAGAAAGGAGCACCCCTCTCAGCAGTTGCATCACCTTTGGTGTTATTTCTGATAAGTGTTATTTGAAGTTAATTCCATAATCGCATGTTCAGTTCTATGTGCTTCTAAATAGTTCTGAATAGAAGTTTTTACCTAACGTTTGATTTGATAGAATGGATGCCTGTGTATGCTTACATGCCATAGTTTGTTTCTACACAAATGATTAATTCTGGGACATGAGTTTGCTCCACCTAGAATCATCTTATGTGCTTAGTTTCTCCTAATATTCTAGGAAGGCCCCTTAAGAGTAATCTTTTCCAAGAATTACCCCATAAACCTTGTAACCATACTAAACCTTACCAGAGACTTGATTAAGATCAGGGATAATTCCCTGAGAACTGTCTGAGGGTTCATGCAATATGGGTCTGGAACCCTTATGCAAGAAAGAGTAGCTTTCTAAGGTCTTGGGGTCATGGGAGCCTGAAGCTCCGAGAGTTTTAACTTCGTGATTCAAGCTCAGAGGGGATAGCGAGTTCAAATATACAAAGAAAATACCCTATCGCTTGGTAAATGAATGGTCGGAATCCTTTCGAGATTACCCCAAGCCTGTCAACACCGACGGATCTAGAGAAGGAGCGTAGGCATTAACACCTCGCCCTTTCAGCCTTCGCAAATAGTGATGGGATCCTGGACCATAGATCCTAGGGACCCATCGGAGCTCTATAAGCCGTCGATCTTAACCTTTACTTAGGTGGGAGACTGAACTCGACCACGTCCCAAAAGTCCCGAAGACATCGGGACCGTCCATGTTGGAGGACAGGTGGTAGAGATCTGACCATTTCGCGTATCGGGGATTCGTGAGTTTGAAGGTGGAAGACTAGGCTCTTGGAGTCACGAAGTCCCAAGTCATGAGATCGCAATGTGATATGGGCCATTGATCAAAGAGGAAGGACAGCCATGGGATTTGACATCTCGATACATCGCGTATCGGGGATTCATGGGTTTGGAGGTGGAAGAATAGGCTCTTGGAGTCACGAAGTCCCGAGTCGCGAGATCACGATGTAATATGGGTCGTTGATCAAAGAGGAAGGATAGTTCTGGGATATGACATCTCGATACATCGTGTATCATGGATTCGTGAGTTTGGAGGTGGAAGACCAGGCTCTTCGAGTCACGAAGTCCCGAGTCACGAGATCACGATGTAATCTAGGCTGTTGATCAAAGAGGAAGGACATTCGTGGGATATGACGTCTCGATACATCACGTATCGAGGATTCATGAGTTTAGAGGTGGAAGACCAAAGGCTTGGAGTCGTGAAGTCCCGAATAGCGAGAAGTAGGAGCAACCATTGAGTCAGGACCTCCTCGCTGTTTATGGATAAATTCATGAGTGCGGACACAGACCAATCTCCCCAGATCCACCTGGATCTGGAACAAACCGTAACATAATACTACTCTTTCCCTAGATCTCGATATTGAATGAACTAAGAGAAATGGATAGTGGACATACCTTATGAATGCTCTCCTTTAATCTCTGTTGTTCCTTGCTCAGCTCCGATGCTCTTGTGTCGTTCCAATCACAACAACACAAACCAATCACATCAAAGGCATTAATATATTCAATATCTAGTCTATACATGTGATCAAGGAATCATGTAATAAGATGAAATCATCATTATGGGAAAGGGACATATTCATGTATTGCATTAACTGAAAGAGAAATA
>JZKD02S2169303.1:208094-218526 GCA_000966675.3 Picea glauca | reverse complement strand
GATCTCCTTTCGATGGCTCCTAGTTCTGACACACACACTTGCTCATGCATGAAGAAGTTCAACCACATATGATTACTTGTAGTCTCTTGCTGCTGTAGCTTCAATCCTCCATACAATCTTGCACGTATTCTTGGTGGCACCCACGTGGTTGACAGGTGGTGTGACGATAAGATGCCCAGAGAGAGGGATAAGTTGTGATAGGTGGTGGACACGCGTTGTTTGAAACGAGAGTCAACATCCTATTGACTTATCGTACTTCGGGTTCTTGTAAGAAAGGAGCACAAAGGCCCAACAAATCAAGTCGCGAAGTTATGAGTTCCGAGAATCCCAGAAGGAGTCAAACCTTCTCTGACTTTCGCGTCTCGGGGTTTTGTAAAAGAAGGGCCCAGAGGTTCAACCTTTCAACTCGCGAACTTGCAAGTTGC
The DNA here is from genome assembly GCA_000966675.3 of Picea glauca. Lineage (NCBI taxonomy): Eukaryota > Viridiplantae > Streptophyta > Pinopsida > Pinales > Pinaceae > Picea > Picea glauca. The sequence continues at coordinate 218,101 of JZKD02S2169303.1, read as the reverse complement.
GAGCAAGACTAGTAGTTATCCCTAGCCGGTGGTCACGCGTGGAGAGCACTAATAACGAGGGGCCATACCATATCGGAATATCGAGTATCGATTATTGGTGAAGAAAATTTTAGGGTCTTTGACTCACGCCTCGCAAGGTCACGAGTTGCGAAAGGTGCTTTCATTTAGGCGTGTATGTGGTCCTATTGAGATAGGGACTAAAGAAAGGGAACTAGTTCTTTATTGTTAAGTGGCGGGTAGATCTGGACAACTATAATCTGTGCACCCAGATCTATGGCCAGGGTTTCATTTCAAAGCCTCCTCGCCATTCTACCTTTAAGATTGGACTCATTTGTATCGCTGAGTCACGAAACACAAAAAGGTGCCTGGTTTGTTTGGCCTGTGGTCCTAACCCATGATCATAGGGAGGTGAACGAGGAAGAACCAGCCTGTGTTAGGCCCCCATAGGACTTCGGTGATTCTGTCTTTTGAGGAAAAGCGAACATTTTATTATGTCATAGTGGGTGTGTTACAAATTGGTATCAGAGCATGGTTACAACACTTGGCTTGCTTGGGCTCATGAACAAGTTGCGCAGAAGCTCCATTCGGAACACTCTTAAAAAGAGTAACTCCCTGTATTAACCTTCCTAATCAAAAGATGAAGTTAAGAATGAAAAACCCCTATTGTGTGTGTGTACATGTGAAAATATGAATTATGTGTTGGTTACAAATAAATATAAATATTGACTAACAACCAACGTTTTTCCTTTTGCACACAAGCGGAAGATCAACCGCGGGAAATTATCAACGCATAGTATGGTGACTCACCAAGAAGTGGGAGAAGGCTCCCACAATAGAGATGAAGAGTCTGATGAAAGGATGGAAGTAGGGACCCCTCTAGATCTAGCTAATACTGTGAGGAGCCTCATGGTCGAATTACAAAGTTGTAAGGCTGACAATGAAAGGATGATGAAAGAACAAGAAAAGCAAACAGAAATTAACGTAGTTTTACTGCAGAGTTTATCCGATCTACAAAGACAAATGCAGCATGAACCTGAAACTCAGAAACATGGTCATATCAGTGGCCACACTGAGAGGAGCACCTCGAAAAAGGTCCACCCCAGAGGTAAAGGACCAGTGCCGAGTGATTCCTTTGAGAAGGAAGCTGGCGATTCTGAAGGCTCTTCTAGTAGCAGAACCAGTTCCTATTCCCAAAAGAAACAAAAGAAGCAAAATCCTTCCAAAGGTCAAAAATTTGAAGAATTCAGAAAGGCCAAACCACCCTCCTTTGACGGTGAAATAAAGAAGGGAGAGGAAGAAGAGGCCTGGCTACTTGGACTAAAGAAGTATTTCAGGGTCCATGACTTTTTAGAAAATATGAAGGCCTGAGTGGCCACCTTCAACTTGAACAGAAAGGCTTCCATTTGGTAGGAAGACATTAAGAATATGAAAGGGGTTCGTGAAGAGGACCTGTCTTGGGAACGGTTTGAGAAATACTTCTGAAAGAAGTATCTATCGGAAAAATATTTCGACGAAAAGACTAAAGAGTTTTATGAACTCAAACTGGGACAACTCACTATAGAATAATATGTCAACAAATTCCTCGATTTGTTGAGGTATGTACCCTATATCAAGGCAGAAAAGCCTAAGGTGCAATGCTTCATCAGTGGACTACCTAAGGACTATCATAATAGAATTGAATTTGATGAGCCAAAGACTCTAGAAGACACTATTCGAAAGGCAACCTATTGTCATGAACAGTTTGGGCATCGAGCAGAACCTCGCGAAGGATGGAAACAAAAGAATAGTTCAATATTTTAGAAAAGGGGAATTAAATCCCCAGGATTTAAGAACTACAAGAAGAACCCAAGAATGAGCTTCCCAGTTCGGAGTATGCACCAGCAGAATTTTCCCTCCTTAAGCGGAAATAAAACTTCTGGACCCATATCAGTGAAGACTGATAACCTAAAGAGAGAGCCTTTGAAGTGTTTGGATTGCGGGGAAGAACATCTATTGAGAGACTGTCCACACCGACAACAGAATAGTCATAGGATTTATAACATCCAAGAAGCTACTACCATAAATGATGTGGCCAAGAGTGTGCCACAAATTTATGAAGCCTTGGATAATAACCAAGCCGACCACCAAGCTTCAGTAGTGGAAATAGAAGGTATGATTTCCAACCATCTAGTGTCTATTTTGATTGAACCTGGTTCAAATTTGAGTTATATAGCCCCTAAATTTGTTGATAAGTGTAAACTACATCCACAAAAACATGCCAAGCCATGGTTGGTATAGTTAGCAACTGGCACCAAAAGGAGGATAGCAGAAGTCATACCAACCTGCCAATTAATGTTGGGTGAATTCCCCACCCAAGAAACCCTTAACATATTACCCCTGGGATCATATGATCTATTGATTGGTATGAATTGGCTAGATGCCCATAAAGCCAGATTGGATTGTTACCATAAGACCTTAGAATGTGTAAGTAAGGAAGGGAAGAGGATAACCCTTCAAGGGATCTGAAAACCTGTCTCAGTGAGACAAATATCAGATCTGCAAATGAGAAAGTATTGCCTAAAGGGATGTACCCTATATGCAATACAGGTGTTGAAAACAATCGAATATGACAAACCCAACCCTGACGATCACCCTATCCTGAGAGAATACAGAGATGTGTTTCCGGAAGAGGTACTGGGTCTACCTCCGAGAAGGGACATAGACTTCTCTATAGAAATTTCACCGGGAGCGATGTCGGTGTCTAGGACACCCTACCGGATGAGCACACCCGAGTTAGTTGAACTCAAGTTGCAATTAAAAGAAATGATGGATAAGGGCTATATTCGGCCCAGTGTGTCTCCATGGGGAGCACCAGTTCTGTTTGTGAAAAATAAGGACGGTACCCTTAGACTATGTATAGATTATAGGAAACTCAATAAGGTATCGATAAAGCACAAGTACCCCTTGCCCAGGATCGATGACTTGTTCGATCAATTGGGGGGTGTGTCTATTTTCTCAAAGATTGATTTGAGGGTGGGATACCATCAAGTCCAAATCAAGAGTGAAGACATCCATAAAACTGCTTTCCAAATGAGGTATGGTCATTATGAGTTTTTGGTGGTGCCATTTGGGTTGACCAATGCCCCTGCCACTTTTATGTGCTTGATGAACAATGTACTCAACAAGTTCCTAGACAAATTTGTGCTTGTCTTTATTACCGATATATTAATTTACTCCAAGAATAGAAAAGAGCATGAAGAGCATCTTAGACTTGTGCTGCAAGTGCTAAGAGAACATCAACTCTATGCCAAATTTAGCAAATGTGAATTCTTCCAGAAGCAAATACATTACTTAGGCCATGTTCTCTCCGAAGAAGGAGTAGCGGTAGACCCTGATAAAATCATGTCTATCATGGAATGTCCTACCCCAAAGGATGTTTTGGACATCATATCCTTTATGGGATTAGCAGGAAACTATAGGAGATTTATAAAAGGATTCTCCAAGATTGGTTGTCCAATCCCTACCCTCCAAAAGAAGGGGACAAAATTCCTATGGAAACATAAATGTGAAGAAAGATTTCAAACCCTGAAACATCTACTGACCCATGCACCCGTGCTGAAAATCACTGACCCAGAAGATGACTTCCTCATGTGCACAAATGCCTGTAAGGAAGGGCTCAGAGGAGTCCTTATGCAGAAAGGAAGTGTGATCTTCTATGAATCCCGAAAATCGAGCGAGCATGAAGTCAACTATGTGACCCATGATCTAGAGCTAGCTGCCATAGTGCATGCCTTGAAAATGTGGAGGCATTACCTCCTGGGAATAAAATTTGTACTTATGACAGATCACTATGGATTGTGATACCTGTTTGATCAACCAAAGCTCAATGCTAGACAAGCTAGGTGGATGTCCCTCCTTAACAAGTTTTATTTCGAGATCAAACACATTAAAGGAAAGGAAAATAAGGTGGTCAATGCCCTTAGTATAAGTATGAAAATAGTTCACCTGGCAGCGGTGAGCACCTGCGAGATAGATGTCAAGGAAAGAATAAAAAATGCACAATAAACAGATCCCTTCGTCCGGACCATGACCATGTACCTACAGCAAGAACCTGCCGGAGTAAAATATGAAGGCTACCAGAAGACCGAAGGAGGTCTGCTCACTTACAGAAGAAGATTTATATTCCAAATTGTGACGACTTGAAGAGGTTCATTATGGATGAACTACATAAAATACCCTACTCGGGTCATCCAAGATACCAGAAAATGATCACTGCCACCAGGAAATAATTTTATTGGCCTGGATTGAAGAAATACATAGCCGAGTACCTAGCCAAATGCATAGAGTGCCAACAGTTTAAAGCAGAACATCGACACCCAGCAGGATTATTGCAACCTTTACCAATCCCAGAATGGAAATGGGAAACCATCTCCATGGATTTCATCACTGGATTACCAGCCTCAACCAAACAAAATGATGCCATTATGGTGGTGGTGGATAAATTGAGCAAGTTTTCTCACTTCATCCCCGTCAAGTTGACCTGCAGGGAAATCGATATCGCCCAGGTATTCATGAAAGAGATATACAGACTGCATGGTATGCTGAAATAGATCATGTCTGACAGAGACACGAAATTTACTTCCAACTTTTGGAAGTCATTGATGGATGGTTTAGAGACCAAGTTGTTGTTTAGCACTGCCTATCACCCTCAAACCGATGGACAGACAGAAAAAGTGAATCAAATGTTAGAAGACATGTTAAGGATGCATGTAATGCATCAACCCAAGAAATGGGAAGACTACCTGCCACTGGTAGAATTCACCTACAACAACGACTACCAAGCATCCTTAAAGATGAGTCCCTTTGAAGTCCTCTATGGTAGATCGTGCAACACTCCTGTCAGTTGGAGTAATCCCGTAAATAGGATTTATTTTGGACCTGATATGTTGAAAGAAATGGAACAACAAGTGTCCCAGATAAAACAAAACCTGAAGGTCGCTCAGAACCGACAGAAAAGTTATGCTGACCAAAAGAGAACTCGAAGAGAGTTCAAGACGGGAGACCATGTATATCTCAGAGTTAGGCCCAGGAAGAGTTCCTTGAAAATGGGAGCTTGTGCCAAGTTGGCACCTCGGTATCGTGGAACCTTTGAGGTTCTATATAGAGTGGGACCTGTAGCCTATAGGCTAGCACTTCCTCCCACAATAAAAGCACATAATGTTTTCCATGTTTCATTATTGAAGAAATACGTACATGATGCTAATCATATAATTGATTGGTCTGTGATTCAGGTGGAACCAGAGGGAGAATTTCTACCAGAACCCCAATGCATACTGGACAGAAAGGAAACCCCTCTCCAGAACCAAACCATTGCACAGGTCAAGGCACAATGGAGACATTTTGGCCCAGATGAGGCTACATGGGAAATGGAGGATGCCATGAGACGGGCATATCCGATTTTGTTTACATCTATACATGCATGTCAATTTGATAGATAGAACATCGAGGACGATGTTCCTTTAAGGGGGAGGGAATTGTAAGACCATGTTTCCCCCAGTCTGTAAAAATAACTATACTGGCCAAGCATTGTGGCAAACCCAGAAATGTGAATGTGTGATGTGAATGGACCTTGTGAAAAAGGTCAATGAATGTGAATAATATTATGAATATATATTGCAGGACTGCTGAGAGGGGATATGCTACAAAAGAGACCATGATGGCTGAAGGAAGGTGGTGGAAGGCACCTAGAAAGGTGGCGTTAATTTCCACCGAAACCAATACCGTATTTGGACTTCACTGGCCCGGAGAACCAAGAGTGGCTCGCTGGCTTGAAATAAATTACTCCCAGGTTGGTAGGTAGATGGCTCCTCGAGAATTAATGAGGGATGGGGGAAGTGAACCACCCATCCGTAGGAGCCTCGGGCCTGACCACCACGAGGGAAATTGCACCACACGCAACCTCACAAGAGGGAAATGCTTGAGGAAGAAGTGCAAAAGGGGGAGACATGAGGAGAGCAGGAAGAACTCTGGAGATATGCAGAGTGAGTGATAGCAGAGGAGGGGGAGAGTAAACCTCGTTCTCGGTCACTGGCAAACCGAGATGCAGTCTCACAGCATCGTGGTCTCATCTTGGGGGTGGCTAGTGGTAAATCTGTTGGGAGTCGCTGAGCCTACGGTTGGGTAGAAAGGAGCACCCCTCTCAGCAGTTGCATCACCTTTGGTGTTATTTCTGATAAGTGTTATTTGAAGTTAATGCCATAATCGCATGTTCAGTTCTATGTGCTTCTAAATAGTTCTGAATAGAAGTGTTTACCTAATGTTTGATTTGATAGAATGGATGCCTGTGTATGCTTACATGCCATAGTTTGTTTCTACACAAATGATTAATTCTGGGACATGAGTTTGCTCCACCGAGAATCATCTTATGTGCTTAGTTTCTCCTAATATTCTAGGAAGGCCCCTTAAGAGTAATCTTTTCCAAGAATTACCCCATAAACCTTGTAACCATACTAAACCTTACCAGAGACTCGATTAAGATCAGGGATAATTCCCTGAGAACTGTCTGAGGGTTCATGCAATATGGGTCTGGAACCCTTATGCAAGAAAGAGTAGCTTTCTAAGGTCTTGGGGTCATGGGAGCCTAAAGCTCCGAGAGTTTTAACTTCGTGATTCAAGCTCAGAGGGGATAGCAAGTTCAAATATACAAAGAAAATACCCTATCGCTTGGTAAATGAATGGTAGGAATCCTTTCGAGATTACCCCAAGCCTGTCAACATTGACGGATCTAGAGAAGGAGCGTAGGCATTAACACCTCTCCCTTTCAGCCTTCGCAAATAGCGATGGGATCATGGACCATAGATCCCAAGGACCCATTGGAGCTCTATAAGCCATCGATGTTAACCTTTACTTAGGTGGGAGAGTGAACTCGACTACATCTTGAAAGTCCCTAAGACATCGGGACCGTCCATGTTGGAGGATAGGTGGCAGAGATCTGACCATTTCGCGTATCGGGGATTCATGAGTTTGAAGGTGGAAGACCAGGCTCTTGGATTCACGAAGTCCTAAGTCGCGAGATCGCGATGTGATCTGGGCTGTTGATCAAAGAGGAAGGACAGTTGTGGGATCCAACGTCTCGATACATCGTGTATCAGGGATTCATGAGTTTGGAGGTGGAAGACTAGGCTCTTGGAGTCACGAAGTCCCGAGTCGTGAGATCGTGATGTAATCTAGGCCATTGATCAAAGAGGAAGGACAGTTGTGGGATCTGACGTCTCAATACATCGCGTATCGGGGATTCATGAGTTTGGAGGTGGAAGACCAGGCTCTTGGAGTCACAAATTCCCAAGTCATGAGATCGCGATGTAATCTGGGCCGTTGATCAAAGAGGAAGGACAACTATGGGATCTGACGTCTCGATACATTGCGTATCGGGGATTCATGAGTTTGGAGGTGGAAGACCAAACCCTTGGAGTTGCGAAGTCCCAAATAGCGAGAAGTAGGAGCAATCATTGAGTCAGGACCTCCTCGCCATATCGCATATCAGGGTCTCAGAGGTTGAGGGGAATCCATTTCGACTGTAGAAGTCATGAGCTTGCGAGTTGCGAGAGCTTGTGCAACACGTGGCACGTCCACTTGGTGGGACCCAGGTGGTTGACAGGTGGTGTGATGTTAATATGCCCAGAGAGAGGGAGAAGTGGTGACAGGTGGTGGACACGTGTCGTTTGAAACAGGAGTCAACATCCTGTTGACTTCTCATACTTCAGGTTCTCGTAAGAAAGGAGCACAAAGGCCCAACAAATCAATTTACAAAGTTGCGATTTCCGAGAAGCCCAAAAGGAGTCAAACCTTCTCTGAATTTCGCATCTCGGGGTTTTGTAAAAGAAGGGCCCAGAGGTTCAACCTTTCAACTTGCAAACTTGCAAGTTGTGAGCAAGGCTAGTAGTTATCCCTAGCCGATGGTGACACGTGGAGAGCGTTAATAAGGAGGGGCCATACCATATTGGAATCTCGGGTATCAGCGATTGGTGAAGAAAATTTGAGGGTCTTAGACTCACGACTCGCAAGGTCGCGAGTTGCGAAAGGCGCTTGCATTTAGGTGCATATGTGGTCCTATCAAGATAGGGACTAAATAAAGGGAGCTAGTGCTTTGTCATTAAGAGGCGGGTAGATCTGGATGGCCAGAATCTATGTGCCCAGATCTACGGCCAGGGTTTCATTCCAAAGCCCCCTTGCCATTCTACCTTTAAGATTGGACTCACTTGTATCACTGAGTCACAAAACACGAAAAGGCGCCTGGTTTGTTTGGCCTGTGGTCCTAACCCATGATCAGGGAGGTGAACAAGGAAGAACTAGCCTGCACTAGGCCCCCGTAAGACTTTGGGGATTATGTCCCTTGAGGAAAAGAGAAAATTTTGTTATGTTGTAGTGGGTGTGTTACACTTACCAAGGACCCTGAATTAAAGAAACTGGAGTCGCAGCTCCAGGAAGTAAAGCAGCAAGCAACAATAGTAAAAGCATAGTTGAAGCCCTTGTCAGCAGTCGAGCAAATGAAAAGATCCCAAGAACAGTGCACTTCTCAGTAATGGGTCCATTCCATATAGAGAAAAGTCATGGAAGTGACTCAGAAGCTCCAACCAGTCCAGGATGTATCTTGCCTACTTTTTGAGGAGATTGAAGGATGAGGAGAAAAACTAGAACAAGTAGTCACTATAGTCAAACAATGCTTGGAAGGACCTATGACCGAGGTAGTTATTCAGTAGTTTGTCGAGGAGGAGGCCTTGGTGAAGAAGCAAGTCGAAGCAGCTCAAGCCAATATCAAGGCATTTGAGGCAGAGTTACCCATAGCATAGTGACTCACAACGAGTCACGGGTGAGTGTTCGGGGCCTGTTGGCCCTCGACCAAGTTTTGGAGAAACTTGGTCATCTTTGACCATTTTTGGGACTTCAATAGGCTAGTCGAAGACGGAGCGCCATGCGAAGTGGAGATCACAGGATCTCGACCTATTTTTAGGGAACTTTTTGGATTAGGGTTTATGTAATAGGTATGGTATGTTGGCCCATGGGTTTACCCATGCTTAGGCCCTTTCGTAATGTATAAATAGATAGCTAGGCGATGTAATAAGAGGCTAGTATGCTAGGCGAGTGTGCTAAGTGAAGAGACCTAGTAGAATAATCTTAGTGCAGAGATAGAGGCGTTGTGCATACTATCTATTAAGACTTGCAGAGCTAAGTGCAAGTGATTGTAAGAAGCTGGTGTGCAGACTGTGTAAGAAGGATTTGTGTTGTGACCTAACTCGGGGAAGGTGGATCTAGTGAGGTGCACACAGATCTCCTGTCTTATGCGGAGTGGGTTTTTTGGGCTCTGTGCATGTAAGAATATTGACAGTAGATAATAAAGAAGAGAAGAGTTGGTGGACATATCCCCACGCTAGGGTGAACCACGTATATCCTATGTTATGGTTGCTTTGTGCTTATGCTTGTTATGTGATTATTGTGATTCATGCTTAGTGATGTGATCTGTTTTTTAGATGAATATGATATGATATATTAGTGCTTGGTAATGTGACTCAATGCTATATCTGATCTCTTTCCATATGCTAAGTGCTTAGATGCATTAGATATTGTTGAATACCGCGTTGTTCTGTAATTAGGGTTTTCTCCTGCGAAGTGAATATTGATGAACGATAACTGCTAAGTTCTTTTTTAAGTGTTGTAATCACCGATCTATGTGTTGGAGATATGGCTATAACAGAAGACTGACACAGATGGTTAAGGTTGTCATTGATGGCAATCGGTTATGGAGTAGTCAAGGATGTCAACACGCACAAGAAGTGCTGGAACATGAATGCTGGAACACGAATGATGGAACACAAATGTTGAAACAGATGCTGGAACACGAATGCTGGAACACGAATGCTGGAATAGAAATGATGGAACACGAATGCTGGAACACAGATGCTGGAACACGAATGCTGGAACACGAATGCTGGAACATGAATGCTGAAACAGATGCTGGAACACAAATGCTG
>JZKD02S2169303.1:176190-200922 GCA_000966675.3 Picea glauca | reverse complement strand
TATACTATCTGCTTTATGTTTATAACTCTGGATTTCACAGTAAAGACTCACTCCCACTAATATTAATGATTCAAAGTTAAAAATGAGAGTAAATGGTTAATAATCTACACTAACTAATTCACCCCCCCCCTCTCAGTTAGTTCATACCTGTAAAACTATGTCCCATCTAGGTTGCATACATTTGAGTCCTGCAACCACCCTTGCCTCTACCTCGGGTGAGACTTCATCTGCTTCGCAGTTGTTACCGAAAGGGTCGGTAGTTAGGGTTTTTTTGGTGCGTTGTTGAAGCATTGAACCCTGGGTCTTCCCCTGTGTCAAAAAATTATAAAGGGTGTGATTTAAACCAATGTGTCTTTTGATAATGAAACATTTCACCCCTTCATTTCATTAACACAAATTATAACTTTTATTAATTTATTTTCGTACACCAAATTAGATAGTGATTTTCGTATGACAATTCTGGAGTGATGGAAATGAGATTTAAAATTATACGACATGGGTTTTGTGTAGAACATACCCAATTAGTTGACACTTAGGTGGTTTCCCAAAACAATATATGAGGTGGTAGGTACAAGTGGTTCTTTGAAGGAAACTTGCCTATATTTTCCTTTCGCCGTCAGATGCAGATCGACTTTAGTACATTTTTTTCGTGGATGTCTAAATCAACCTCCATATATATCCTTTGTCTGTGACTATTTAAACTCAACTTGTAAATATTTTACTTGATGGTGGATATTAAAATCAGTTCCCTCTCAGCTGCTAGTCATTAAATATTCCACTTGGTCTCACCCTTTTTGTATTTGCTTGCTCATTCGACCGAGACACATATTTTTGGTCGACTCAACAAGGAGAAATTTATACTTGAGAGATTCAACTTTGGTTGTCCCGACTTGCTTTGGCTGACTTTTATTTCCCGACTCAACTTTCTTTTGACGTCGAACTTTGGGGTAATTTACTTTACTTCTACTCAGACCGACTTGACTTAGAGAAAAAACGACTTGAGTAATTCTATTTTAGATCGACCTGACTTGCTTTGGTTTCAACTTATTCTACTTATCCAACTTCGAACTTCAACTTTTTTGAACTTCTTAAACTTTGACCTTTTTCTTTGACTTCACCTTTTTCAACTTCTTGCTGAGATGTTTATACCAGACTTCTTGATATCTACTTTATTTTATTGAAACACTCGACTTTGATCCTTTCTCCTTGCATTTAGATATTCGACTTGACCCATTTAATTGGTTCAACTTGACTTAAGATTTGATTGGTCGAGAATTTTCTTGCTGATACTTTTATACCATACTTATTGAAATCTACTTGATCCTTTTTGTATCAATTCCAATACCAAATCCATGCCCAACATTGACCATATTGGTCCTCTTTGTCATCAATGCCAACCCCATAATACTAGGTGCAACATTCTCCCCCTTTGGCATTGATGGAAAAAAAGTAAAACTCTCTATTTTTAATCGGGTTTTTACTGCTTATCGTCCCCCTTTGAAAGCAATGGAAGAAGAGATCTTTCTTCTCTCCCCTGAGGCGATGCTCCCCCGAGGTGATGTTCCCTCTGTCCATGTGTTTCTTTCTTCTGATGAATTTTTTTTATTTTTAATGAGGTATGGCAATTACTCCTAATTTCTTCCTAAGAGTTTCAAAGGTGCTTCTTGGTAGAGGTTTTGTAAAGATGCATGTTATTTGTTCTTTTATGTCTACATATTCTAATTTCAACACTTTTTGAGTAACTTGCTATCTTAATAAATGATATTTGATTGGGATGTGTTTGGTTTTAGAATGTATTATAGGAGTTTTAGAGATGTTTATGGTACTAGTGTTATCATATTTAATAGTAATGGGATGATCATATCTTGTAAATCTTCTAATGTTTGCTTCATCCAGAGAACTTGTGTGCAGAAAGATGCAACAATAATGTATTATGCCTCTATTGTAGATAATGATGTGGATGTTTTTTTCTTACTTAGCCATGTTACTAGGCATTCTCCTATAAAAAATGCTCCTCCATTGGTGCTTTTCCTATCATCTATACTACCAACCCAATATGCACCAGTGTATGCAATTAGAGTGAAGTCTGTATCTTTTGGATACCATAATCCAAGTTCTAAGGTGCCTTTAAGATATCTAAATATCCTCTTTACTTATTTTAAGTGAGTTTATTTAGGTGTATATTGAAATTTCCCCACAAGTCTTACAACCTGCATGATGTCAGGTATTGTTGATGTTGAATAGAGCAGACTTCTAACCATTGATCTGTACATAGTTTGGTACACTTTTCGTGGGTCATATTCTAGACTTAGTTTACATCGAGTGACCATGGGAGTAATCATAGGTTTATTGTCTTCCATTTGGAATTTCTTTAGCATTTCCTTGATATATTTTATTTGGTAAATGAATATTCCTTTCTTCTATTTGAGTTACTTGTAAACCTAGGAAGAAGGACAATTCTCCCAACATAGACATTTCAAATTATTCTTTCATTTTGGTTGCAAAATGTTTTCTTAGTATAGTAATATTACTTCCAAATATGATGTCATATACATATACCACCACAATAATCATTTTTTGATCCTCAATTTTTATGTATAAGTTGTTGTCAGTAGTTGCTCTCTTATATCCTTGTTTTCGCTGGTACTGATCAAGCCTTGAGAACCATGCTCTAGGGGCTTGTTTAAGACCATACAGGGCCTTTTTTAGCTTGCATACATAGTCCTGATTTTTTGTTAACATGAATCCTTATGGTTTCTTAGCATAGACTTCTTCTTCTAGTGTTCTATTAAGGAATATTGACTTGACATCCATCTAATAGATTTTGAAATTTATGAAGCATGCAAATGCCAGGAACATTTTGATAGCCTCAAGTCTTGCTACTAGAGAAAATTTGTCTTCAAAATCAATACCTTCCACTTGGGCATATCTCTTGCATACTAATATGGCCTTGTTCTTTATGATCTTCCCATTTTCATTGAATTTGTTCTTGAATATCCATTTAGTTCCTACCACATTCTTGTCCTTGGTTCTTGAAACTAGTTCCCAAGTCTGGTTCTTCTCTATTTTGTCTAGTTCTTCATCCATTGCTTTTATCCAATATTTACTTTTGTTGGATTCTTTAAATGACTTAGGTTCTATCAGGGATAAAATTGCTTGTTCTGAGTCAAATTTGAGTTTCCTTCTTGTTTCCACTCCTGCATTTTTATCTCCAATAATATGACTTTTAGGATGATTCTTTTGAACCCTTTTTGATGGGCTTTTGGCAAGGGTGTTTCTTCATCCTCTTCATCATCAGTGTGGGGTTCATTTTTTTGAGGTTCTTCATCAAATTCTTCATTATGATATTCTCCATCACTTTTATCATCATATGTTGATATGTTCTGGGGTATGACTTGTCTTAACTTTAGATCATCTATCTTTACATTGGCACTTTTCACCATTTTATGTAGTCTTAGGTTATAACATCTATAATCATTTTTGTTAGGTGAATATCCTAGAAATATGCCTTCATTTGATCTTTGATCAAATTTCTCAATATTATCCTCATCATTGTTTATGTAACACTTACTTCCACAGACTTTGAAGCATTTCACTGATGTTGGCCTACCAAAACATAGTTCATAAGGTGTTTTGTCATGGTTAGTGTTAGTCTCTAATTTTTTCTTTTGATTTTGTGAGAAACCTTAATCCTAAACCCTTCCTACCTACACTTCATTATCTGCTTCCAGTTGATTTTGATCTTTGTTTTTAGTGTCTTATGGTTTGCATTTCAGTTTTTGAATAATTTATTTAAGTTTGAAATTGAAAGACATGGTTTTAAACGATGTGTCACCTTATATGCCTATTTGAACTTTACAAATTCAAATTATGATAAGTCATTAATAGCGCTACAGGAATAAGGCTATTCCCATAGCACAAATATAATTATGCCTTGATATGCGGCTGTCACCCAGATTTCGTTATGATGACACGGATCGTGGTTTGAGAGTTTGCATGTGTCCGACAATAGCTTGGAATCATTTAGTGATTCAAACCTTTTCATAATCGGATTGCTATGTACCCACGAAGGACTCATTTCAAATCGCCCAATTCTCAATGATGATTATATTGAACCTGTCATTCTATGTCTGATTTTGTTGAATTTTAGGCCCAGGTATTTGCTCAGAAGAACATTATATACTAACAGATTGCAGGTGGCAAATTCAGAACCCGAGGGTGTTAGTTACAGTATTGTGTTTTGATGGCACCAAAGAGGAGTGGACAGGTAGTCGGATTAGAATCGGAGGGTGATGAACTTCTCAAAGATTATCCTCAGATGGCTCAAAGGTTCAAATATGTTGGGTGGATTGAATTCCTTACCACTTTTCAAGGTTACGATGAGCAGGTCTCAATGGAGTTTTCACTAAACTTTGATGGTCACGAGGTGGAGATCAGTAAGATGATGATGCTAGTGACAGAGCAGAGAATTGCTAAAGCTTGCATATTGGTGGTTGGAGGAGAAAGATGGTGGAAGAAAGAGCATGTGGTTACAGAGTTTGTAAATCAATTTTTGCTTCTAGATAAGAAAAATCTAAATTGGAAAAGGGGAGTACCTCACAGCTAGATTAGACCTTAATGGCACACTTCTCTGATTGTTATCCATAGGTATATCACCAGCAAAGGTAGATTTTCACTAGTCTATATCTACCACATTAGGATATTAATGCATTTAAATGGCGATTACCCCTTAAATCTGCCTTATTTTCTACTCAAGAGCTTGACAAAGATGTCAAAGAGAGTGCAGTCACTTTCCACCAATGCAAACAACAGTCTATTTCATCAAGTCTTTATTAAGAATTTAGTTATGTCTTCTTTTAGAGAATTACATAAGCCCTTCAGCTGGCTCATGCAATCTTTAACCCCTAACACACAGTCCAACAAACAGAAGAAATGCAAAGGAAAAAAGACTGTTACATAGAGCCAAAATATTTCAATTGATGAATCCCTTGTTAAAGAAGAAATGATAGATATCAAGGTGACGAGGAATAGTAGAAGTAAAAGACCTAAGTTGGATCCAGAAATCAAAATTTTTTCTGAAGAAGATTTTAAAGGGAAAGATGATTCAGATAAAGATTTTAATACTCAAACTACAGTCAAGAATGAATCACCATCAACCAATAAAAGGGGTGTTTTAGTCAAAAGGAAAAAGGTTAAAGGTGTGTCTGCGTCTCAAAAACCTAGAAGGAATTCTACTAGGGTTAACAACAAGTACAGACTGAAGTCAAAATCCGTGCTTAATCCATCAATCAAAGAAGAAAATGTCATAGTTATAAAAGATGACTTTGAAAATGCTGAAGTAGGTACCAGAAAAAGGGAAAAAAGAACTTTAGTGCTTAAGAAACCAGTAAAAAAAGGTAAACAAATGGTTTCATCATCTACATGACCTGTAACGAGAGCTACAACTAGATTAGAAAAAGCTAAAGAAATGGCTAAAGGTATCACTGAAATTCCTGAGAATAAACATGATTACCTTGTAGACTTAGATCACATATCAGATGTGCCTAAAGCCATAGATTCAACAAGTTCTGATGAAGAACATAGATCGGGATTGGTCTCTAAATACCAAGTTAAAGCGAAAGAACCCAAAGTTTCCTTAAATCTGAATGAGCCTGCACCTTTTGAAGAGTGCTTAGGATTCAAGGTTAAAATGAGAACTGATAAAGAAAGGATCAAGGGATTCCAGAAAATAGTGAGACAGCTAAAGAAAGAAAAGGTACAAATAGAACAATGGAATGCTCGTTAGCAAGAAAGGATTCAAGGTTTTAAAAAGAAGAAAAAAGAGCAAAGGGAATTTCTCAAAGAACTTAGAGAAATAAAATTCAGACTCTATTGGCACAATGTCGTGCTTACCAAAAAGCTCAAATAGAAAAATGCTAAAGCTACTGCTATGATTATATCCCAAAGGTGTCATGAATATTGCCACAATCATAATTTTAATGTTTTCCAGGAAATATGGCAGTGTCTACTTGTTTTTGGTCAGTGAGATGCTAAGACCTCAAACTGTTTGACTAAATCAAACTAATCCCTATTTTGTAGAATCAAATGTAATGCTGGAAAGATCATACAATATCAATCTGTTGAGCTATGATCTATTTTTGGATTGTAAAAGCTCTTTTTGAGTTAAATTCCTTAGTATATAGATACTATTCGAATATAGTCATTAAAGCTACACTAGATGATAGGATCTGGAGGTTTTATGGATAGTTTAAATAGACAGAGGAAAGACTATGTGGTGGTCGAAAAATTGGAGATCCAGGGGACCTTTTTGTGAAACTCCTTGTAAAGGCATTTATGTTCTATTTGACACTTAATACCAAAGGCATATGGATGGTTAGACACTCTTTTCTACTATGTTGTTTCTTTCTTCATGCTTGAATTAATTATTCAGATTGCAATGCATTTGATTCTTGACTACTAATTAATACAGTGAAAAATTTACTATGGAAATTATTTTTCAAGTTTTGATATCAAGTTGATGGTCTTGTTTCTTTATGATATTCTGAAACAAGAATTTATGTGAAGTTGACAAATTGAAGGCTTCATCTTCTCTTTTTCTTATTGGTTTAATCCATCTATGTGTCTACCTTTTATTCAGTCAACGGGATACTCTATGTTCTAACTTTGATTTTCATGTTATGTTATAACCTTGAGCCAGTTTTCAACCACCTTATTGAAAAAACCAAATTATAAAAACTTTCTAAACATTTTTGCATTAAACCGATGATGCCCTAGCTTGCCCTCTCACAGTCAAGTGAAACTTTAGGGACTAACAGTTAGGTCTCAATTGTGCTCGATTGATTATGTGAACTGTTGTTTATATTGCATCTCTCCAAAATTTATTTGGAAGTTTGGCTTCATTCAACATGGTTCTTGCAACTTCTTGGGAAGTTCTATTCTTCCTTTCAACCACTCCATTTTGTTGAGGAGTCCTAGGAGCTGAAAATTTCCTTTTGATTCCATGATCTTGAAAAAGTTTAATGAAATATTTAGAGGTGAATTCTCCTCCATTGTTTGATCTAAGACATTTAATTTTGAGATCTGTTTCATTTTCTACAAAGGCTTTGTATTCCTTAAATTTTTCAAAGGCTTCTGATTTATCCTTTAGAAAGTATACCCATGCCATTCTTGTGTAGTCATCATTGACCAACATAAAGTAATGTTCTCCATGTATACTTTTAGTTCTAGTAGGACCACATAGGTCAGTGCGAACAAGATCCAAGGGTCTTGATGAAGAATTCTCTTTTGTCTTGAACCTGACTTTTGTCTGCTTCCCTATTTAACAATGTTTACAAATAGGATTTGAAGGATTTATAATCTTTGGAAGGTCATGTATTTCCTCCTTATTATTGGATTTGATTAATTTTTCAAAGCTTATATGTCCCTGCTAGCAGGAAAAATACCCCTATACTGGGTCGAGGTACAAGAAGAGCACTGAATTCCCTTAGCAGATAGTTCTATTCCTAAGCTACCCAAAAAATATATAAACTGAAAGAAAAGAGAGATGAAATAAGGTCAGTAAGTGCACCTTTGGTCCTTGCAGTTGGTGTAGACCTCTTTCGCCTTTAAAGCTTCCTTGATTGCAGGTCTCCTCCCAAAGATGACCTGCAAAAACTTAGGAAAACAATGCTACAATGAATACGATCTCTACGTATCACTTTAAATATTCATATATAGACATAAATGCATAGATCAATAAAAGAAAAAAGACACAATGTATTGGGATAGGAAATAACTCTTTTTTTCAATATGAAGATCAGAAAGATTACAACCTTCTTTGGAAAATGCTCCACGAACTAGGTTTGGGCTCCTCTATCGTGGCTCCAAGTGCATCATTCCCATGCTTTCCTCTGACAACCAACTGATCTCTTGGGAAAAGGGAAAGGGTTGTATAAGGAAAAAGGGATGGAGGGGAATGCTAAGGCCAAATCTCAGAAAGGGATGAAAAACTTGGGCTAAGAAGGGGAAGTGATTTGGGCATAGTTTACTTGTTCTCTTTCTTGTTATTGTAAATGGGACCCCAAGACCTCTTTTTATATGAGAAAAATATGGTTATTCGGTTTTGAGATGGGATACAATGGGTAAAATGGTTGAGAAACCCTCGATATTATGTAAACTCAACTAAATTCCTTGCAATTATATATTTTTTGCAATTTTTGAAGGTAAACGCAGGCTAACTAGCATGTAACTCGCGTATGTATGTGTGATAACTAGTATTCAAATCTCATGTGTATGCGGGCTATCAGTTCAACATGGTGCGAATATGTTCCAAAAATTGGTTTTTTAAGAAGAATCCTCAGGAGTAACTTGGAAAATTATGTAAGTGGAAAGGCCAATGCCATGAATGCATAGGTAGAGAATTTTTGGACTTAACATATGCCCTCTAATGTGTGAGGTCTGAAGAGAAAATGATGGTCAAAATACATTACGATATCTTTACCAGTGGGAAGGAACGAAGTTGAGTGAGCCCGGGACCAGATTTCGGGAGTGTGCCATCTGCAAAACAATGATAATCTCTCTGAGGTAGGAATACCCATGCTAGGGATGATCTAATCATGGCTTCCAATCAAGTACACTACAGATCCATGTCATATAAATTTCTATATAAAGTGTAGCCGCGAGAAATACACAACAGATCTACATCTCAAAATCATTTGATGATATTTAAGTACAATATAATATGTATCTTCAAGAAGCAGTGATGCCTATAGCTGGAGATGAGGACTTCATAGCTCAAGCAACAACTTCAATATATTCAACAACTCAGGTAGGAGTACAATAGGAGTGTAAGAATCACTACCCTAAGGTCTTTGACATGTTGTCAGGGAAAGACTGGAGGATCTTGATTATCAGACAAAAAACTTCATAGATTTTGAATCTGGACTTGACTAGACTCTCGGGATGGTCGACTCATGAAAGTCAAGAGATAAACTACAGAATGGCCAAATTAGGTTGGATAAAAATTCCCTTGGAAAAAATAATGACAAAATGATGAGACTCAAGAATCATAATATTGACATAAGTGTGTGAAACAGGCGGCACCGCAAACTCTCCATATGTTTGGAAGAGAAACCAAACGAAGGAGGACACAACACTATGTAGCAAGAACAACTTCCTAAGTTCATACTAGATCCCAATGATTTGTGAAAAAATGGAAGGATGTGCTTTGTCCAAGGGAGACTATCCTGCTTCCGAAAAAAGAGAATGTATATCTTGTCCCCTATTTTTGGAATATTTGATTTTTTTTTGTCTTTTTCAAATTTTTAATGAGCTTGAAAAAGAATAAAATAATATTACATTAAAAATGAGGAACGAGTGTTGCGGTAAAGAAAATTGGTTCCAAGTGCATGGAACATATTGATGCTCATGGAAAGGAGAAATGTGTAGGATAAGGGCACTCAGAAAAATTCCTCCATGGGTCAAGGTGTCAGATCACAAGGAAAAAAGTGTTGCAAGGCTTGCATTTAAGGAATGATTTGAAGGTTCAGTTGATAGCAACATGGAGCCGAAATTAGGCCAAAGATGCAAGGATGAGACATGCGATGCGATTACAAATGACACAACAAGAATCCTTCCATGTGAAGTTTTACGAGCCCAGAGAAGGTAAGCTCAGTGGTTTTTTCATGTTTAGAGAGTATGAAAAATGCTAAAAGAAGACTCCACGGAGTTCCTTTTTTGTAACTAGTCTAATCGGTTCGAAAAAAGGTTAAACTTATACCGAAAGGATGTCTCTTCAAACCCATTTTAATGAGTGTGATTGAGACAAGATCACTTGGTGATATTTTCAATTTTAAGGAGCCAGAAAACAACTTAACTATGGATTCATAGCCTTTTTCTAAGTTTAGTCTCCTTAGCCCGAAAAAGTATAAAATATAACTTAGGATAACTCTCCCGGTGAGACAAGTTTCAGGAGGCGTACCTTTTTACTGGATAATCTATTGGCCGTAAAAAGGGTTAAAATTATGCCAAATAGATGTTCTTTCTGGACCAATTAATGAGTGTGAAAGGAACAAGGTCACTCGATAATATTTTCATATTTAGGGAGTCTGAAAAGAGCTTAATTATGGATTTTGAGGGGGTTCCTTTTGCATAAGTAATCTCTAGGGCCTAAAAAAGAGATAAACCAAAACCAAGGAGAACTTCCATTTTTCAAAAGTTTAGTCCCTCATGCACGAAATATGGTTAAAATTACACCTAAGAATACTCTCCTAGTGAATCGAAGCTCCTAGGGAATACCTTTATTTGTAAAATTAATCGTCTGGACCGAAAAAGGGGTAAACTACTGCCAGACAGATGTGCCTTCAAATTTGAGTTTAGAGAGCATGAAGAGAAACAAGATCGCTCTGCAATCATTTCGATTTTAGGGAGTCTGAAAAGGGCTTAAAGAAGAGTCCAGGGGGGTTTATTTTCTCAAGTAATCTAGAAGAGATCGAAAATAATAAATGAGCTCTCATTAGATGTTGCTTTCAAACTTTAAGCGAGCTTGAAAGACAACAAACCATGCTCTTTAGGGAGTCTCATGGGTAAAGACAAGAATGATGACTAGAAAGTAGAATGGGGCCTCAATACTTAATCATGATGGGACTAACAATGACTCCCAAGCCTATGGATAAAATGTGCAGCATGGATGCCAAAATCAAACAAAGGATCTACCTAGGGAATCCATGTAGAGGTAGGCTCTACCACCTAATTACGACACTTCTAAAGCAGCTCAGAAGGTTCTGTGTCACACTTCGGTGGGATCGATCCTATGGAAAAGTGGAAAAGTCAACAATATGAAAAATGTAGGGGGTGAAAACCTAACCTATATGCAATAGTTGAAAAAATGAATTTTACCATGGGATGATATAAGTGTAACCCATCTCGGAGAAAAAAAAAAAACACCAAATTAAAAGACCAAGTTTGTCAGAACAACCCAGACATATCTCAAAAAATAACTTAAGTAGATACCAAGTCAAGAAAAGGGAAAAAAGGGCCAAAAAAGTCTATAAATAGAGGTGGACGGATCATTTTTACCATTGCAATTTGGAAATAAACTAGAAAGGTCAAAACCCTCTTCCTCAAAACGTGAATTCAAGGAGCTTCAGTGGACGAAAAACCCTCACACTTGGACCAAGTAAAAATCATCCTCTCCTTCAATTTAATGCATCTTTTTATGTTCAAATTCATGTTTGGGAGGCGTGTGCCCTTGTAAAAATTTCACGTCTGCATGTACACGGGCCGTCCATGGGGGGTTATTAAGCATGTGTTGATTAACCATTTAGAAATCTTAAAGAAAGAGGAATAATTATAGAAGAAGCATAAAAGCCATATACACATATGCAGAACTGAAATGAAGCATAAAACAACAACAAACCATAACACCAATGTGATAATGGAGTTCGGCAATATCTTCTACATCTTTGGACCTTTGTCTCAGTGGGTGAGGCTTTGTTATTTATGTCCAAAGCTCAATAAGTACATCCCAATAGTTCCAAAATGTTAAAAAACTGATCTAGTTTTGTTCTACAAGGTCTCTAGAACTCGACAGAAGAAATGACACTCAAATAGGATGACAGGAGCTCCCAGAAATGGCCCACAAAGGTGCGCTCCTCAACAACTTCCCTACATAAAAATGGCTTTGGTTTGGAAAATCTTCATCATAAACCTGATCTGAATCTCCTCTCATGGCCTCAAGAAGGCATGGTTTATATAGATTTAAATTTGGTAACCATATCCCAACTTCCCCCCAAGATTTGGCCTGAAAAAGGGCCCAATATCTCCCAAAAATGGGTTAAATCTCCCAAATCTACATAAAAATCCATTAAAAATCATATGCTATAGTTTTAAAAACCATTTTGAAAATATATTGGGGCATAACCCCTTTTTCACTTGCCCATGGTTGTCTGGTAGGTGGCCATGTGGCTAGGCGCTAACACCTGGGCGCACTAGCCCGTTAAGCCCCGACCCCTGGTCCTTTGCAGTTGGCGCATGTGTCCCTATGTTGGATGTATCCACACACTATTCCTTTTTCCCCTGGTCAAAGCCCATGGTTTTATCCCCTTGGTTAGCAGGCTAGCCCAACCGATCGGGGCTAAACCTAGCAAATATCATGCGCTATCTGATTATGGCCAGGTCATATGGGATATGTATCGGGACTAACGGTTAATTTGTTACCAAAAGCGCCAACATAACCGTCGTATGGTGGAAACCTCTGAAACCTGGGGCTAGTGTCATATTCTGCATGCATATGCCAATATGCAGGGTTAAGGTCATATGTTATGGGTTCTATGGAGCACGTCGGGGTTGGGGGCTAGGCCCCAACCCTAAATTTCACCGACGTGACCATCATTTCAACTCAAATATGAGTTTTGTTGTATGATAAACAAGGAACAATGTCAGGCAGCTGGCTAGCCCGGCCCTGCCAAACCCTTATCCCAATGGAGAGATCTCTGGTCCAAACCCCACAAACTCTAGAATTTTTTCATATAACCACGAACCAGTAAAAGGGTGCCACATGGAATCCCATGGTTGGTCCACGTGGCACCTCACCATTAATCGATACCTTGCCACATGTCAAACATTGAGTGGTCCACTTGTCTGCCACATGTCTTCCCTGTCAGCGTTGTACCCTTCCACATGTCATCGTACGGATGTGCCATGTGTTGTCGTATGGATGTGCCATGTGTCACCACTGTAAGGGTGACACATGTCACTCCTGGATTGGTCCACGTGTACCTATCCACATCATCGTCTGTATGCCCAGTCAGCCTGCCACATTAGCGTCTGTATGCCCAGTAATCCTGCCAATTGTTCCTTCCACATCATCTATATGGTTGTATGGACTGTATAGTCAACTGCCACATGGCACTGTACAGACTGTACAGTCAGCTGCCACGTGGAACTGTATGGACTGTACAGTCATCCTTTTTTTTTTGCTTGTTTGGAAAAATAAATAGATCGCCATAAATTGAGCATATGGTGTTTGTTTGATCCTATTCAAGTTGCGTTGGGTTTATATCGACGAGGCCTATGCACACGTTCATTTTGAAGCTATTTCGATAACTTTGATTTTTAGGCCTTTCTGAGCCCCATCAAGCTCCTAGATCTGAATCTGGATCACACCTCCCCACTAAAGGACCTTTTGGTCCCCAAAAGGTTACTGAACAATCATCAAGCTCGGGATAGGCCACTCGGCTTGTCCTCTATCTCTGAACTTTGTCCTATGTACATGTCTCATCAAGATCAACTGTAACACAATCATGACAACTGACAACATATTGTTAGCCATTTGAACCTTGTCACATCTTACTGAAGCTACTATCATACATGTAAACAACATTACTAATGATAGAATCAAAAATTCGACTACAAATGAGCTGATATGTTTGTAATATTTGCACGACATGAGCTTATATTGAAGCAAACTATGATTGATTTTCCATTCCACAATCATCTCCTGTTCTTGCTTAAGATCGATTACTTCATTTGAAACAATTATTGGTTTTTTTCTTACTTGAAATGCTTTCTTTAATTGTTCCAAGGTTTGAAGAGTTTTATTTGCCTTTACATGATGAGCATGAACCACATAATATTGACTTGCTTTAGTTAACTGATATTGATTCTTTGTTCTATAGAAGATTGTTTTACGATCATATAAGTATGGACTACCAAAGACCATTCCACATTCACTTAGTGGAACTACATCACATGTTACCTCGTCCACATACTTAGATGAAATAGAAAATTTTATTATGCATTGTTTGGTTATGTGCATTTGATGATTGTTTCTTATCCATTTAAGTGTGTAGGACTTATGATGTATTTGTGTTTTTAACCCCAATTGCTTAACCAATTCCTCTGAAATTAGGTTAGATTGAGATCCACTATCGATTAATATATCAACCTTAGTGTGTCACATGATGACCTTGATGTGAAACAAATTACTTCTACAATCAATTCCTTCACCAATTTTACCTGTCATACCAACCTATGAGACCTTTGATTCGTCACCTGAATCTGATCCCAAGTATGTGGGTCGTGTTGTCGCTGCAACTGTTTTCCTCCCTTTATTTTCCTTGAACCACTTCGGTCTCTTCTCAGGATGAAATTGCCAACATCGGTCCTCATCATGTCCCTCTTTCTTGCAATGTTTGCAAGAGGGCTTCTCTTCCTTTCTCGTCACTGAATTTGACTTCTTGCCATGCCACTTCCTTTTGTCCTCTTTCCTTGAAGATGATTCCACTAATACACCAACAAATGTTTTACCTGCTTCAACGTATGTCACTTGAACAAAAACCTCATCAAGATTAGTTGTTCCAAATATGAATATAGTATTTCGAATATGTGCAGGTAAACCTCCTATATACTTCATAATAGTTTCTTGGGTATGTAAAGGGATATCTAACATCAATGCAATTTTACGAAATCCATCTGCGTATTCTTGCATTGTTTGTCCTTTTCTTAGTTTTAAATATTTCCATTCAATTAATGTTTTCTCTTTCTAACCCAAAGGATAGAATTGTTTCCTAAGTGTAGAAATAAAACTTTGCCATGATGGAAATACATTACCCACTTGTTGTGTTCTGTTTTGCAACTTTCTTTGCCACCAAATGAGTGTTGTGCTTGGAAGTCTCAATGATGCTAACTTGATTTGTGTGGCCTCATCCTTGATATGTTGCACACTGCAATAGACCTCCATCTATCTGACACAATTGTCAAGTCTCTCTGCATTAACTTCATCATCATACATGGGTAATTCGAATTTAACATCAATTTTTAATAATGCCATTTCATTGTTATGTTTATGAACATGTTTCTTTGCATTGGATTTAGAACTTGAACTTGAAGAAGAAGGAGAAGAAGGAGGTGATGATGGAGGTGAAGGAGGAATTTGAGGAGGATCCTCTCCTTCTTCACTTTTTTCCTTTGAAGATTCACCAAGAACTGGTCTCTTTCATTCCAAGTAATCCTCGTACAAAAATTTCATCATCTCCGACATAGAAAAGAAATTTTTTCGAAACTCTTTCTCATCCTGAGAAAGTCCCTCTTCTGATGCCATCTTCTCACTGTGAGAATTTCTCTTTCTCAATAAAATTAATGGATTCTCTGCAAAAATATCTCCTCAACCAGAAAGAATCTTTTCCCTGGTTAACATGCAAAACTCAAATCCAAACGTCAATTAGCTCTGATACCACTTGATCCGAAAAGATCTTTTACACAACTATGGTTAAATTATTAAGAATGTGTTGATTAACCATTTAGAAATATTAAAGAAAGAGGAAGAATTATAGAAGAATCATAAAAACCATATACACATATGCAGAACTAAAATGAAGCATAAAAAAACAACAAACCATAACACCAATGTGATAATGGAGTTCAACAATCTTGCCTACGTCTTCGGGCCTTTGTCTCAGTGGGTGAGGCTTTATTATTTTTGTTAAAATATCAATAAGTACATCCCAGTAGCACCAAAAGGTTACAAAAATGATCTGGTATTGTTCTACCAGGTCTCTAGAAACCAACTAAAGAAACAACACTCAAATCAGATGATCGAAGCTCCCAGAAATGTCCCGCAAAGGTGTGCTCCTCAACAACATCCTTGCATAAAAATGTTTTTGGCTTGGAAAATATTCAGCATAAACCTGCTTTGAATATCCTATCATGGCCTCAAGAAGGCCTTGTTTATATATATCTAAAGTTGGTAACCATCTCCCAACTTCCCCACAAGATATGGCCTGAAAAAGGGCCCAATATCTCCCAAAAATGGGTTAAATCTCCCAAATCTGCATAAAAATCCATTAAAAATCATATGCTATAGTTTTAAAAACCAATTTGAAAATATATTGGGGTGCATCCCCATTTCTGATGGCCCCTAGTCGTATGGGAGGTGGACATGTGGCCAGGCACTAACACCTAGGCGCATTGGCCCCTTAAGCCTCAGCGCCTGGTCCTGTGCGGTTGACGCATTTGTCCCTATGTCGGATGTATCTAACACTATTCCTTTTGACCTTGGTCAAAGCCCATGGTTTTATCCCCCTGGTCAATGCGGGCTAGCCCAACCGACCAAGGATAAACCCAATATATATCCTGCGATATCTGATTATGGCCAGGTCATATGGGAAATGTATCGGAACCAAGGGTTAATCTGTTACCAAAAGTGCCAACATAGTCGGTCGTATGGTGGCAACCTCCGAAACTTGGGGCTAGTGTCATATTTCACGCACATATGCCAATCTGCAGGGTTAAGGTCATATGCTATGGGTTCTATGGAGCACGTCGGGGCTGGGGTCTAGGCCCCAGCACTAAATTTCGTCGACGTGACCACTGTTTCAACTCAAATATGAGTTGTGTTGTATGATAAGCAAGGAACAATGTCGGGTGGGTTGGCTAGCCCGGATCTGCCAAACCCTTAACCTAGTGGAGAGGTCTCTGGTTCGAAACCCACAAACTCCAAAAAACTTTCATATAACCATGAACAAGTAAAAGGGTGCCATGTGGTAGCCCACGTCTGGGCCATGTGGCACCTCGCCATTTGTCGATACCATGCCATGTGTCAACCGCTGAGTGGTCCACTTGTCTGCTACCTGTCTGCCCTGTTAGCATCGTAACCTACCACATGTATTCATATGGATGTGCCATGTGTCATCATATGGATGTGCCACGTGTCACCACTTCAAGGGTGACACTTGTCACTCCCATATTGGTCCACCTGTACCTGTCCACATCAATGTCCATATGCCCAGTCAGCCTACCACGTCAGCATCTGTACACCCAGTCATCTTGCCACGTCAGCGTCCATATGCCTAGTCATCCTGCCAACTATGCCTACCACATCACTTGTATGGTTGTACAACTTGTACAGTCAGATTCCACTTGGCACTGTACAGACTATACATTCATCCTTTGTTTTTGCATGTTTGGAAAAATGAACAGATCAACATAACTTGAGCATATGACGTATGTTTGCACCCGTTCAATTTGTGTTGGGTTCATATCAATGATGCCTACACACACATCCATTTTGAATCCATTTTGAAAATTTTGATTTTTAGGCCTTTCTGAGCCCCATCAAGCTCTTGGATCTGAAACTGGATCAAGTTCAGTGTTTGGAGGCCACCATTTTTTCCTAGAGTACTACCATGCTTACATGCATGAAGAAAAAACTCAGAGAATGTCATAGGAGGACGAACAAGAAATTCGGGTTTGGAATTGTATTGTGTGCTTTCTTCTTCTTCGAGAGTGCCTAGTCTTAGCCAAAGGGAGATAATACAGGGACATATTTCCTCCTTTCCATAATTTTGTAGGTGGGTATTTTTTTTGCCTAGATAGTATGGACGAAGAACCCATGAGGCTTTCGATGACAAGTTTTTTTATTGGTGGGCCTGTCAGATTCCTGTTATAGAGGACTATCCATATGCAGAAATTAGTTTCCTAAGAGATACCGATATGCCCATGCCCCCTGGCGAGGAGCACAGCGTGATAGGTAACACATTTTTTAAAGTTATTAAAATTTTAAAATTTTACATATTATCCTTTTTATGTTAATTCCATAGTACTAACTTAAAGATTTGTTATATATAGATGTGGGACTAGTTTGACCAGATGACTTCATCAGGACCAGGCGTCATCCTTGACCAGAGGCCGAGCCAGCAAGAGAAAGAGGACCAGAAGATGCGGGAGGACCCCCATCCGAAGAGGCTGAGAGAGTGTTGCAACAAGTAGAGAGAAATTTGAAAGCTCTCACTCGTTCAGTACCCATGGCTGAGATCGAGGATCTTCCCCCGACTATGAAACCACATGTAGTGGGGGTACCTAAATGTAATACTTCTTAATTTAGATCCTGTTGTAACCTAGTTATGTACCCCTGCCTCTCCTGTCTTATTTTCCTATGCCTTCAACAAATTTTTCTCTTTTGGTTGATAAATTCATTTTTCTATCTCTTCAATGACCTAGTTTTCCTTATTGGATTGTTTAAATGATTCTTTGCGCCGAATTATTTTTGTTTTCCTTGAAAGATAATTGCATGTCTGGTTTGAGTTTGAAATAATTATCATCATTTTTTCCACTAATTGAACATCTAGCAGACCCACCAAGCCTTTCCTGTGCGCAGGAGACATCCAGGTCTGCCAATTCCTTTGTATGCATAGTAAAAAACCATGAGAAAAAATGCATCATTCATAGCAGTCCATTTCGGGCTTGAAATACAAGCAAACAAACATGTTCAATTTTCCATCAGATCAAGAAAAAATTAAGTCACGACCGTCAGATCTCATTGGAGAGAGATTGATGGTGGGGAGGCATTACGGGGATCGGGAATAAAATTAAAGTTTCTTCAAGTTGTGAGCCCGCAATCTCTTAGGATCATTGATATTGCTAGATCAACAGATCAATGGTGCATATCGATCCCGCTACAAACGAGCATCTTTGCATTGTGGAGATTGGGAAGGAAATTAAAGAGTGAGCGAGTTGAGTCTCTGTAATCACTTATGGTCATTCATCTTCAAGAAAGGGACACGTGTCAAGTGATCTTGTACGCCGGGAGGAAACAAACAAAAGCTGAATGAGTAAAGGACTCCCAAAGGCCCGAATCTTGGATTTCATCTGGACCGTCCATCAACAAGGACACGCGGCATTGGATCTCTCACTTCAGAGACTTAACACTCTGGAAGGTTTGTGGAGCGAAGCAATAGAGAAAGAATTACCAAAAGTTATGAAGTAAGTCTCGGTCATCCAAATCAAGAGGCCACGTGCAGGCATATCTAACACTTCGAAAATATCACACTTCAGAGGAGTGCACGAGCAAGCGGAAGAAAACTAGCAAGGGTGCAAAAGTAGCATGGTCACCTAGATCACAGATTGCAACAAGATCAATGACCACACTTTGTTGCAGGGACGGAAAATTCCCGAACGTTAACTTCCTTGAGAGCTCCCACAATTGAAACCAAGGTATATATTATGAGGTACATGGAAGTTGGTGGTGGATTTCGGGAGTCGGAGCGGTGTGGATCCAAACCACCCTCAACAACTTCTGCAATCACATTCTTATATGACGTCAAGTCACCACGTCACTCCAGGAGATTTTCAAGTTGCACATCCAGTTTCTTCAGTGGCCTCCAACAGTGTGTGTGCACATCATGATCAATGTAGAACTCATGCTTGTCACTTCAAATCAATTTCTGCCACATTCTTAGTTCATTCCAGCGCTTGCATCAGTCAATTTTCATCGTTGGTGCCAGTTTTCAATTATTCAGTTCAAGACTCTGTTTAGTTTAAAGCATAATAAGTGGTCTTCTATGTGTGATAAGAACCACTCTTTTTTATTAATTCAATTGTGAAGTATACATTGTTGTACTCCAGCAGTGTTTTAGTCAAGTTAATTAGTCATTCTACAATTTTTAATGTAGAGTTAAGTCTCAGTCCCAGATGGACGAGAGCCTCTGCAACTCTGATAAATATGCAGTTTTTGTATGTTTTGAGTGTTGGATTTTTGGGAAAGGATAACAATACATTATACTGGTGGGACCCATTATATGCATGGATTAAATCTCTCTACCTCGTGAACATACTCTTGATGATAGTGTTTCGTTAAAATCTTCATGTGTTTTTATCTTATCTTGAGTGTAGTTTTTTATTTGTGAAAAGTACATTTCATTTCCTTCGGCTATTATATAACTTGTCTTTATTGATATGCAACCTGTGAAAATAGCTAATGCTTGGTGAATATTTGTTTTTATCACAACCTGAAGGAGTAATTATGTTTTTGATACATGTTTAATGTCTTGAAATGATATTTTAAGTATTGAACTTCTTGCAACAAATTATTCATTGAGTAATTTGTTGTTTCCCTTTGTTTTCTATTATTTCACTTGTCTATCATTAGTGTGCCACTAGCCAAGGAGGACCCTCATCCATATCATTTTTCCAACCCAACCATGCTCTTGTCTTGGTAGAACCAACCCTTTAACTGACCAACAAAAATTAAAAATCAAGCATTCTAAAACTTGAGGTGGCCTAGATTTTCCCTTTAGCAGTCAGGTGCGGACTTTAGGACCAACATCTTCTTGCATCATTGTCGGGGAACGGAGTAACGAAATATCTTTCCCTGGGAGAATGATAATGATCAGATATGATATTTGATGGTGAAAAAATATCAGACACATTTAGACTGCATATCCTTCACCTCACAACTCCATGGTTAAAGAATCCAATGACGACTCCACTAAGTAAAATTTACGAAAGCAATATTGGCACTCGGAAGAGGACTCAACAAGTCCAAAGATGAACACATCAAAGCCACTAGGACTCATCCTAACCCTGAGAAAGACACAATAGTCTTTGATCCAGAAAGGAAACTGAGAAAATCCACCGTAGCTCAGAGATATACCTCCCCCCTCAAGGGTAATGTACAAGTTACCTATAGGTATTACTATGTAGACCTTGAAAATTTAAGTAAATCCCCATAATGTATTAAAGTTGTCCTTTAGGCTACTGTTATTACTAATGATTTTAAATATGCATGTAATAAGGGAAATAAATATCCGAAAATGTTTTGGTTTCTAGTATTAAACTATCAATACTATATTTATCTTAGTTCCTTTATTAAAAAATAGAAAACGCAAAGTAGGGTAGTATTAAACTTTAAGATAAACTAATAACATACAACATTTATTCATTATCCTACTCTACCTAAAAATAAAGGAAAGTCTTTATTCAAGTGTAAGAACTTTTCCAATGTAACCATGTGTGAATCAAGATAAGAAGCATACCCATATCCACATATGAAAAATTTAGCACAATGATTACCTGGATATGAAGAACCAACCAACCTAATTGTTTCGGCATTAGAAGGTGTTGAAAAAGAGAATAGTATTGTGGCTTGATGACCTTTTGAAACCAAATTTCAATGTAATCTTGATGTTCATCAATAATAATTTCTATGCTCTCCTTTATCATGGCATGCATAACCTCTTCTTCTAGATGATTGATTTCTGAAATACATAAAGGATCTGTTGAGATGGATGTTGAGAACTCCTCAATCTCAAATTTTAGTTATCGCTCTCCACCGAATGTAGTCCATAATGTTTTAGCTTCCTTCTCTTTTTGGAAAGGAAAATCATTTTTTATCTTATGAGATTTTGGTTCTTTTATCATTTCCAAAGAGGTTGATAAGTTCATGACTATTGTCAAGATGTGTTCTTCCTGAAAAGAAGAAATCCCAGTTGCTTCTAGGATTTGAGAGAGTTCTTCCAAACTAATGGTCACCTTTGAATCCATTCTATTGGTTGATGGGTCCTTCCTCACACACGGATTAGTGTCTGGGGTTCTTACAACACCCAATGAAATAATAACTGAAATTCAACGCTATTGAAACAAAAATGAAATGAAATGAATTGAAAAACTTAAAGCATACTACTTAAAGAAAACTTGAACTCCTCATGCTACTTTATACCTCGTTGTCACCAAGTTATCTTTTCACAAGAGTTAGCTCTTCAAAAGGAAAACACAGTTGCAGGAAATAAATCACACTTGCGGGAAAGTAAACAAACTGAGAAAACTAAACAAACTAAGAAAAGTAAGCAAACTTGCAGAAAAAGTAAGCAAACTTGCAGAAAAAGTAAACACTCTTGCAAAAAGGGAACAAAAAGGCTTTGGAGCAACCCATCAAAATGGATGCACAGGTTCTTATCTCTCATCTTAAATTTTCTCCTCCCCCCTGTTGTGTAATTAAAGGCAACCTACCTACCTACATTCTAATCCCTTTAGCACCTCCGCGGAAATGGCACCAAAAATGTCAAGTGAAATATACGCTATCTATTTTGACATTAAATTGTCAACCCGGGGCTCGTAATCTTCGAGGCACTAGCACTGTATGTGTAGGTCTAGAGCTCTATTATAGCTTAGTCTTGCCTAATCTAATGCACACAACATGAAATTAAGGATATTAAATTAATTAGAATAACTTGTCACCCAAGGAAGAAACCTGACATGGAGTGATCATATCTCACAATTTAGGTCATTAATCTATTCATTGGTGATTTAAAGCTATTGGAAAATTTAAGGTGCGAGAAAACTAAGGTGCATAAATTAGTACAAGGGAAAAATCGAAAATCGGTATTGCAATAACAAACTAGTGCAAGAATCTATTATTCAAAAGATGAGACTAGGCATGAAAAATTACTATTTTAATTACTCTTTTTATTTAGAAATCTAACTCTATGATAATTCAGATTAGATCATTGATTTCTATAGAGAAAATGTAAAGTATAAATAAGTCAGTCGATGGAAAGCTTTGCCATCAAGGAAATATTGATTGGTTAAATATACATTCTTGAAAAATCTATATACATAATCAACATAATCTATATCACACTGAGATTAGAAATACCCTACAACTGATATAATAATCTATGCCACTTTACAGAGATTAATTTAAATCATAGCTTAAGGAATTATAGATCACTGTATGTACACTGTCTAGATGACCATTCTGCAAGTAAATTCCAACTTATGTAAAGGAGAAAAGAGAGATATGTAAATATATGAAAAATCATATGAGTGTATATATGTCAACGAAATACAATCTAAGCAAATAACCTGCATAAACAAGTTATATGTCAAGTAATACACAGTTAGATGTCCAGATATGAAAATTACAAGTAACTTGTAAATTAAATAAGGAAATACAACTTAAATAAGCAATATGCACAAAAGATTTAGATGTGTAAATATAAATCTACGGAAAGTAAACAAGACACAGAGACCACTGGTGGGCCCCCTAGGTAATCATGGTACTCTAGCTCACAAATTGATCACAACTTCAGCTTGATTTATAAATCTGCATTAAAACGAATAACAGAGCTAAGTTTACACAGAGTTCATGAATTTTTTTCTCGGTTCATTGATCATGCTAGCGAGCTCAAGTATTTATATATTGTGAGAGGTCGACCACTAAAAAGGGTCGACTCTCTCTGAAAACTAGAAAATTGTTTAGCTATTCTATTAATAGAATATGAGTTATTAAAATCGTAGCTCAAATACAAGAGCTAGATTTAACTTACTAAATCAAAATACAATAGGAGCCATAGAAGGAGGACAATAATGGGTTAAAAAACCATGTTCTGGTTTTTCCCGAAAACACCCACAGGTATGCTAACGGCCAAATATGATGCGCTCTGAGGGTTGAATCGAGGTCTGGATGAAGTTCTGGATGGAGGTATGGAACTGTAATTTCGAGTTGGCTCTCAATTTGTCGACAATTTCAGGAAATGGCCCATGTGGGACCTAATTAGGCATATTAGGCACAAAAACCATGTGTCGTATATTTCATATTCAACTTCATCCTTCCAAAAATTGAGCTCGAAGTTCACTTCCTGGAAAATGGTCAGTTTGAGGGTTGGATTGCATTTTCGACCTCATGCTGATCAATAGCAATTTGATAGAAGAAGTCTGATAATACCTTCAAAAAACGACTAATAGAGGTATGAATTATACAATCCGTATGTTCAAAAAGAGACTTGGAGAAGGAAAAAATTAGGCAAACATGGAGCCAACAACTTCCTTGACTTTGTTATCTCCTTCATATATAACCTCCAGTTTGTCCCATATCTCTTTACATGACTTACAATGCATTCACTTCACAAATATAGGATTTGGTAACCCTCCTAGAATGGCATTGACTACTCTTGAGTTGTCATTGCAAATCTTCTTTCCTGCAGTATATGTGGGTGGAGTAGCTGGTGCAGTGTACCCATTTTCTACAGATCGCTAAACATCAAAACCAAGAGCCATAAGGTATATTTTCATTCTAATTTTCCATAGAGAATAATCATCTCCTTTAAACAATGGTGCTTTGTTGGAATATATTCCCTCTTATTGATCCATTACTTTAAGGATCTACCTTCCATTTATTAAACTGTGTTGAAGTAACCCACTCTGATACCAATTGTTGGAAATACTGAGAGGGGGGGTGAATCAATATTACCTTTTTAAACAATTAGTTATTACTTTTTTATTCTATTTATCATCACAATAGATAAAAAAATGGACTTGTATTTAAGAATCAATTATATAAGTATACTTAACAAGAATTAAAACAATTTATAAAGAATAATATGTGATTGTGAAGGAAACCAATCCTCTTTAGAGCAACAACTCTTGGAGACACAAATCCCCTTTTTCAGGGCACCAACCCCAGGAGCAAAAACTCCCTTATTTTCTTCTTTACCTTATCACGCGACCAATGCTGGAACCAAGTCCTTTGATACTTCGACCCTCAGGATTTTTGACCTTTGCAATTTTTCAACTCCCCTGAAGTAAATTATGTCGAAGTGTGTATACTCTATTCACTAGTAGATTGGACGGTTCTGACTTAATTTATGGTTGAGTGGATGGTCCATGCAAACTCAACAAGGTGTTTTGTTAATGGCCTTATCATTGTGTGCTTTTTGGATCTCGATTGTGTATATTCCTTCTCGATGGATGGTCAAATCTTACTTCATGTATTCAACACTCCGGGACTCCAGGTTACTAGAAACCTGAAGTATTTCAATTCCTCCAAAGGTTTTCCTACCAAATAAGTCACAACGCGATGATGACCACTTTGTTTTGGTTAAAATATCATTCTTACTCTATCCTTCCACTACGCTTGATGTAACATGTTGGAAATACTAAAACAACTGAGAGGGGGGGTGAATCAGTTGTTTATAAGCT
>JZKD02S2169303.1:139283-154185 GCA_000966675.3 Picea glauca | reverse complement strand
ATTTCGTATATCGTTTCTGTGTATTGTGAAGATTGTGCTGGATATTTTACTGTTATTCTGTCATTTCTAGCATTTCATTTCTGTTCTGCATATTTTATATATCTGGTATCTTGCATCATGCTTGGCTACTCTCTACTGCTAAATGATAGTTGTGCGCTCTATAGTAGAAAAACGTGATTCATCCAATTCGTTGAGTTGCTGAAGGCATCGTTTATGTGCTTGTGTAAGATTTAGTCTAATTTCCTAGGCCATCCTTAGGGTTTTGATATCAAATTTGATTGGGAAGATGGGTTCTTTACCATAGACTAGATGGTAAGGAGATTAGACAGTGGTGTTATTCTAGGTTGTATGATAAGCTCATAAGGCATTTGGGAGCTCAGTAGCCCAATTCTGTCGGTTTGGTTAGACAGTCTTCATCAGAATTGCCTCTAGGACCTTATTGGTGCTTTCTACTTGCTCATTTTCCTGTGGGTGGTATGGAGAAGTAACTCTATGCTTAATGTGATAGTTTTCTAGGGTGGTGGTGATTCTATGGCCTGTAAATTGTGACCCTCCATCAATAATTATTTCTCTGGGTATTCCATACCGTACAAACAATTTGAAAAGGAATTTGATGACTACTTCTTCTGTTACATTTGGAAAAGCTTCCGCCTCTACCCATTTGGTCATGTAATCTGTTGCGACGAGAATATAGGCCTTTTAATTTGACTTTGGATTAAAGGGGTTGACGAAGTCCAACACCCATCTTTCAAATGGTTCTATGACTAGTTGTGTTTTCAATGGCATTTCATTAGCCTGACCTGGTTTTCCCATCTGCTGGCAGTTGTCGCATGTCTGGACATATTTCTTAGCATCTCTAAATATTGAGGGCCAATAATAGCCCATTTGTAGGATTTTGTGTCCAGTCCGACGATCTGCAAAATTCCCCCCACAGGGCTCATCATGTCCTACTTTTAGTATGTCATAGATTTCATCCTCTCGTACGCATCGCCGGATCTAGAGATCAGCTTCTGTGTGGAAAAAATATCCACTGATCCAAGTGAATCATGCGCTACATTGGATGATCAGTCATCTTTCCCTGGATGATAAATGTGTTGGTAATCTTACTGTTTCTATATAGTTTACTCCATCAGTGTACCACGGTGGTTTTGTGTCGACAGCAAACAGATGCTCATCCAGGAATTGATCCTCAGTTGTTAATGAGTCGTCTGTTTTTGGGAATCGGGACAGGAAGTCTGCGACAAAATTTTCTCTCCTAGGTTGATCTTTGATGGTGATATCAAAATCCTGTAATAATAACAACCATCAATTGACCCGCCCATTAGTAATTGGTTTATTAGCTAGATATCTAATGGCAGAATGATTAGTATACAAGATAACTGGATAGCCTGTTATATAATGATGAAATTTATTGATGGCATGTATAACAACTAATAACTCTTTCTCTGTTACTGTATAATGAAGTTCGGCTGGAGTTAGATTCTTGCTAATGAAATAAATGGTGTAGCGTTTCTTTTCTTCTTCCTGTCCCAGAACAATGCCTATGGCAATGTCTGAGGCATCGATTGAGATCTGAAATGGTATCTCCCAATTTGGCCCTCTCAATACTGGCACTGTTGAGATCAATTTCTTGAGCCCTGCAAAAGCCACATCACATTTGTTAGACCATTTAAATTCTACATTACCAGTTAAAGCATGTAGGGGTGCAACAATTTTTGAAAAATTTGGCATAAATTTGCGATAATATCCTGAAGCACCAAGGAAACTACGTACCTCAGTTTGTGTGTGTGAAGTAGGTAGATTAAGTATTACCTCATTTTTTGTTGGATCTACTCTAATTCCATCTGCAGAATTGTAATTCCCTAATACCACACCTTCTGTCATCATCATGTGACATTTTTCATGGCTTAAGAATAACCTGGTAGTGATGCACCATTCTAATACCTTCTCCAGATTAGTCAAGGCTTGATTGAAATCGTCGCCATACAGAGTAAAATCATCCATGTAGACTTCAATCCCTTCGCTAATCATATCACTGAATATGCTCAGAATGGCCCTTTGGAATGTAGATAGAGCGTTACAAAGTCCGAAGGGAAATACTTTGTAGGAAAAGGTACCCCAAGGAAATGTGAATGTCGTTTTATCCTAATCTTCTGGGGTAATCTGGATCTGATTGTAGTCGCTAAAAATGTCTAGGAAAGAGAAGAATTTCTTCCCTGCCAAGGTATCCAGGACTTGATCAATGAAAGGTAATGGAAAATGATCTTTTGAGTAACTTTGTTTAGTTCCCTGTAATCAATGCAGATTCACCACTTCCCATTTTTCTTTGGGACAATGACTAATGGGGAAACCCATCGACTAGCTAAGATAGGGTATATTAAATCTGCGTCCAACGGATTTTGTAGCTCTTCTTTAACAATATCTCAGAGGTGGGGATTCAACCTTATTTGTGGTTGTCAGATAGGTCAAGAGTCTTTCTCAATATAAATCTGGTGTGTGCAGAGTTGTGGGTCAATACCTTTCATATCAGAGTACTCCCAAGAAAAAGCTTGCTGGTATTTAGAGAGGGTTTGTATTAGATTTTGTTGTTGTTGTTCTTCTAGGTTGGCATTAATGTTCAGAGACTTCTCTAGTGCGATCTCGACATGTTTTCTGTTGTGGACAGTGGTAGTCGAAATTTGTTGTTCCATTAAATCTTCCAGGGGGTCTCCCTGTGCTCCACAATCTAGAACATCTTGGAGCATCTAGAATGTTGGGTTATTTACAGCGGTTGGGTTGTTAAGAAACCCATTGATTACATCATCCTCTAGTTGATTCTTTTTCTTGAGGTCTTCTTCCATTGTGAGTGGGGCACGCAGATCCTTCTCTAGATATCATGGAGGTGGCAATTGTGGATATACGATCGTTGGACTGGGTTTGGCTAGAGGGTATAAGATGAGATTCCTAGTAACACCTCCTCTCGCAATTGTCATTGTACCTGATCGGTAGCTTATGTACGCATCAACTGTTGTGATCCACGGTCTGCCCAATATCAGTGGATGCCCTTCAAGTCCACTTTTTGGGTTGATGATGAGAAAATCTGTGGGATATTCTAAGGAATCAACTGAAATGGCTATATCATGTACTGTGCTGAGTGGTTTGACCACTGATTGATTGGTCAATTGCAACATAATCAGGCTTGTGTCAAAAGAGTGAAATCCCAGGGCATTACAGTTTTCCATAATTACAATGTTGATGGCTGCCCCCAAATTGACTAAGGTATTTGGAAAGGAACAACCCTGAATCTGTACTGTTACTATGGGGTTCCCTGGATCTTCATATTTAACTGGTGTTTCTCCACCCAAAATTAGATCAGATAAGGCTCCCACTACATGAATTGTTGATGACGAATTTTTTATTTTTCTGACGGGCTTTCTCCCACGTAGCTCCTTAATTGTGTTTGCATAGATCGGTATGTCTTGCAGGGCTTGCAAGAGTGGAATCTTGATGTATAAATTCCTGAGTTCCCCTACAATGTCGAAGTCAGGATATACGGTTGGTTTCGCTATCATCAGTCTTTCAGGGAACGGAGGGGAGGGAATTGTATCTTTATCAGAGTCTTGTGATTCGACTGTGTCCCCCCCTTGCCTTATTTCTTCTATTATTATCAAATTCGAGGGTGTTTTTGTTCGTTGTTTTTCATTACCCTATTCTTGGGGAATGTCATTTTGTTCGAGAGAGATGATGCGCCCCGATATTAACCGAAGTTCATTGCACCCTACTGGATTGATTTCCCCTTCTCCACTTTCCATAATCTGGATGAGCTGAGCTGGTCTGTTATTGGGATTCAGGTAGGGTTGGGTAGCTAATTCAGGGCACAATTGTGATTGGGTCAATGGGAGTGGAGTTTGTAACGAAGGTTGGGTTTGAGAATTCATCCCCATAGGTTGATTATTCATCCCCATGTGGCGCTGCTAGTTATAGTTCCAATTTGGGTTTTGGGCAGTCAAGTTAGGCCATTGTGGAGGGTAGGTATTATTTGAATTTTTCCAGGATGAGGTGGGGTATTGAGAATTTGGCCAATTGGAACTTGTAGTTGGTTGATTTTTCCAGTTGGGGTTTGTGGTAGGCTGGTTTTTCCAAGTGGGGATTGCAGGTGGGTATTGTTGGGGCTAGCAGTTCTAATTAGTAAATGGTTGGCCCTGCCATGTGCTGCCAACATTTTGTTGTTGATTATACTGTCTAGGATTCTGCTATTGATTGTACTATCCAGGATTCTGCTGTTGATTGTACTGTCCAGGAAAGAAAGAAGAAGGGTCTTGAAATGTATTTTGAGGTCAGGACTACCACTGATGGCGTTGAGCCATCAGATATAATGGTTATGTTTCCTCTTCTGCCTCTTTGAACACAACTTTCAATACAAGGAGTGATGGGCAGTCTTTTTTATCGTGATCCTTGGCGCAAATAACACAGACCCACATTATATACAAGGGGCATTCTCTTGGATCGTGTTTCTTTTTGCAGCTATGGAAAAATATAGCCAAGGTCTGCTCTGCCTCTACCTTTTTTTGTTAGGCTTGCAATACGTCCAATTGTGTAGTTAGAGTGCTCAAAATATCTGTTTTGAAATTTTATAGGAGATTACCGACTTCAGCTTGCGTAAGACCCCCACTAGAGATATTGTTATTTCTTGTGAGGGACATCCGCATTCCTGATCTGGTCCGTGTATTTCCTCATGAGCACCTGATACACAATGGAACAATGTCTTCATAAGTTTCCTGATAAATGTCACCTTTCCCCATTAGATTCAATGTTTCTACCCATTCATGTTTCATACCCTTAATCAGAGTTTCTTTGAGTACTTCACCTGGTAATGTACTGTAGGGTGATCTTTGCAAGTTATACTGAAATCTTTCGACATATTCTTCTAATGATTCATTTTCTTTCGCAGTCATTTGAAAGATTTCATCTTTTAGGTCTATGGTTCTGCAATAATCCTGATATTTTAACAAGAAGGTTTGTTTCATCTAGTCCTGTGAATTGATTGTTCCACCTCCCAATCCCATGAACCAATGTAGGGTTGTTCCCTTCAAGGTAGAGGGGAATAGTTTTAATTTTTGGGGTTCAAAGGTGTAGTCATACCCTCTACATAGGACACCAAATTCAAATAGGAATGCATCCGGGTCTTCTTAAATCAATCCATGGAAGGTTGGCAGGTTTTGTAAGGGGATTTCTTTCATGGGGGCATTGGCAATTGGATCAACTATTGGATATTCCAGCATGGAGGTCTGGGGTTGTTGTTGATTTTCTTGTGCCATTTGCTTGAAAATGTGCCAAAAATTTTCAGGAGCTTCTTGTTCTAGGTATTCTATTTGAAATGGTTAATTATTTGGTCTTCCAAGGAGTTTGACTGCACTCCCTTTATCTAGGATTTCGTATATGCCTTCTTATTTCGCAGGAGACTCAGGATTAGGTAGTGGTGGTGGGTATGCCTTGGCAACCCCGCTAGTTTCTCCTACTCCTTCCTCCGGATTATTAGAGCTTCCCTCTTCTAAAAGTTTGAGTGGTGGGAGATCTGTGCTCTAAAATATTTTCTCAATACCTTCAGTTTTACTATGAATCTCAGCGTGGGCCGTAGTTGGTGAAACTACTACTTGAGGGGTTCAGATGGATCCTTTCCTAGGTCCAACCGAAGCTTGGGATTCACTCTTTTTAATGATTTCATCTATGAAAGTGCTTCTTCTAGGGATCACCGAACCCTGGGTTTTGGTATTTTTTGGTGGGGTTTTGGTTTTTCAAGATCCTTCTTTCTAGTCATACACACTTCACACAACAACAAAAGAAATTTCAATAAAAGAAACACCTATGAGACCTTTTAAGTGTCAACCGGAGGTAAGCGTTGGCATAAGCATTTTACTTATTACCTGCATAGGTTCTTACCTTCCGTCTTCAATACCTGGTCCTCCAGAGACACAACCTATGCTACCTTTGACATTCTCCCCGGCAACGGCACCAAAATGTTGGGCTCTAAAGATGTCATAAAAACAACCATAGTTTAACATTAATTTATCAACCTAGGGATTCGCCTTTTATCTCAAGAATATCAGCAAAGTTTATGCAGGTAGCCTAAAATCGTGTAGCTAAACCAGATCTAAGTTCATCAACAATCAAGTTCCTCAAACATGCATCAAAGATTCTAAGAACTAAATGAAATTGAAATCTGATCACTAAGGTGTTGTAAAATGAAAGGAACTAATTAATCTAATTGAATTCACTTAACTATAAAGCAGTAATTGAATCTAAGAAAGGACCTGCAGATTTAATCTATCAATCATGAATTCTAATTACTGGAAAGGACATAGCGAATTATTCTATCTATGGAAAGAAATAACAACAATATTCTAATCGAAAGGGACGGCTAATGTAACTTTAATGGAAAGGAACAACTATCGTAACCTTAACTGAAAGGAACATCTAATGTAACTTTAAATGAAAGGAACAACAATTGTAAATCTAAAGCAAAGGAACAACGCAGATGAAAATGTGAGGAACTGTCAAGCAAAAATCTTCAGAAATGGAAATCATAACAGCAATCATGAATACTTAAGGAAATTTATGTCTTCTGCAAACAATCATCAATTCATTGATACACTCATGCAATTAAAATAAATCT
The DNA here is from genome assembly GCA_000966675.3 of Picea glauca. Lineage (NCBI taxonomy): Eukaryota > Viridiplantae > Streptophyta > Pinopsida > Pinales > Pinaceae > Picea > Picea glauca. The sequence goes on along the minus strand of JZKD02S2169303.1, from coordinate 147,533 downwards.
AAATCACAAAATAGAAATCAAACTCTGAACTGATATAATTACAGAACGAGACAGTAGCTTCTTCAGACTGGGCCCTCGGTCTTTAGAAGTAATGCTATGAGAAACTCAGAACCCAGGGATGATAAAAACACTAAAAACTTTCATTGATTCCATAACTGGTTAAACATTTACAACAACTACTCGCGCAGGGCAATTATGAATATGAATACTTAAAATGTGGTTTTTTCCTATGTTTTTCTAGATCTATTACCCTCTTATATATTAAAATAGTTTGGGTAAATCAAACTATCCTGAGGATCGAAAGATCCTCAAGATTGCTTTACTATTATAAAATTACAATATAGCCAATGTATTATCTTCAAATTTCTTTGCGCCTACAAAGTCTTCGATCTCCAATAGCTTGCGCATAGCCAAAATCTCTTTGGTTATCTTTGACAGTTATTTGTCAAATTTTGTAACAAAATCAAACCATTCCAATCGTAATTTAGAATCTATTTAATAAAACTTAAATAACAACTCTAAAAAACATATTAATCATGTTCTTTCCTATTTATTCCTAATTAATTGAAAAGTCAATCAGAATGATATCATAAACTGTGGACAAAAGGAAGATATTTATACCTTTTTCATAACCCAAGAACTCCACTGGGGATGAGGCAAATCAAATGGCTATGAAGGCTATCCTGGTCAAGAGGTTTTCCCCTCTTGACTTCTCTGCTATAGAAAATTATCCACATCCTATGCCTCTTATTGACGAATGGCAAGACCTGCTGCCCAGATTTTATGAAGCTAAGGATGACATCCCTTTTGAGAATGTTCATGAATTTCATAATTTGATGCGGAATCTTGACATCCATCATGAATATATATTGATGAAAATGTTCATGTATTCATTGGATGGTGATGCACATAAATGGTATTTCCCGTTACCCCCTTCCAGCATTTCATCCTTGAAGGATTTCCATAGAGTATTCAATGAACACTGCAAAAAGTTTTATCCCTTTGAAAGTATTTGTCATAATTGTTGTGAGGGATATGTAGAATGTGCTCAAGATTTGTTAGATTGCTCTGTCGAATATAAAGATGAAAACTATTTTATTCACTGTCAAAATGAAGATATGAATGAACCTCTTTCTCTTTCTTATTCCCGAGAAGAAAGTCTTCCAGATATTAGTCATGATTGTAATAATGATTGCATGGCTTCAGTTGCATTATATCATGTACCTTATGCATCGGATGTCTCCGATTCGAAAGAAGAACAAATTGTAGAAGAGGATTTTTCTCTTTTCTTGCAAGAGGTTTCCCATGATATCTTTTAACCTGAGATTGAAGAGAGAGATCGAGGGATTGTTCGTTTTTTTGTGCAAGACCAAGGAGCCTTGGACTCATCTATCTTTGATGAATATTCTGATGAAGAGGACCAGATCCATTTTGTTGATTTGAGGAGAAGCCAACTGAGTTATGACAATTATGAATCTGATTATGATAGAGAACAATATTATGAAGAAATCAGCTATCAGGAAATCATTGTAGACATTCAACAGTCATCTCTACAAATCAGTAAGCCCGCATGCATTGTTCTTGAAATTGGATATGTAGACAACAACAAACAATCTCTCATTAGTAGTAAAGTAAGTTTGCAGCCATGTTCAGATTTGCAGGCAGTTGGAGGTGGCAGCCATTCTCAGGAAAACGATGTGCGAATACTTTTCCATCTTCAACAGAAACAATAGCAAGAGGTATTTGTTTACATCTTTATTGATCCATTTGCTAATTATCTGGAGTCTTTGAGCAGCTTGAATGTCAGAGCACTTTTGTCAAACGAAGGGTGGTTGTTTTTCTCTTTTGAAATGCATTTATGTAATCTTTAGGTTCCTACATTCATATTTTCTGGATCAAGATATTCACCAGTCAGTCAGATATTTGTATGGCTTCATTGGAAGAATGATCTTACTTAACCAAGAAGAAGCACACTTTATTAGAGTAGGAGTAGGAAGAAATAAGCTCATTTTTTAGCATTTCCTTTTTGTCAGTTTTCAGCATTTTTTTTCAGCATATAGTCATATCAGTTTCAAATAAGGAACATAGGTTCTTTTGAGTACAAAGGTTTTCTGGGATAGATTTAAATATGGACAAGGCATAGGTCCACAAGTTCTTGGCAGTTCGCGGGGAGCATGCCATCCCCCATGGAGCCTATGTTAGTACAAGATTGGTTAAGGTGCCTATATGGATTTTGAGTTTTTGCTTAGTGCTATCTTCACCCAGTGGTAAAAGGCACTACCTATGGTACGGTCAAGGCACCTAAGAAAAATGGTTTTTTCATCATGAAAGAACACACACTGCTCTGTACATATTCAATATTGAAAGACGTTGTGTTTTGGAAATGCTACCCAAACCTGTATGCAAACGCAATGTAAGTAGCGCTACGTAAAGGCGCTGCATAATATTTCACAGAGAACAAAAGTTGCATACAGGTGCAACATAGTCGGGTGCTACCTACAGGTGTTGTGTAATATTCTGCCAGAAAACGAATTGTGCAGAGTTATTTTACCAGTTTTGAGTCATTAACTTAAAACTTTTATTATGAACAATTGAGAAGGTATTTTTGAAAAATGGAGGAGGTTTTGTTCATAACATTCAAAATAACAAAAACCTCTCTCATGTTTTCAAAATGTATTATGGTTGGAGAGATATTGGATATAGAAGTGGCGTTACCCACTATGCACAACGATGCTACCTAATTTCCTATAGCAGTCACAGATTTTGATAGTTGCCTTGTTGGGAGGTTTCCACCTGTTAAGGAGGATTTGAATGGCTTCTCAAGGATCAGTTAGATGTCAAGGGACACCTTCACCTAATATTTATCTCCAACAAAGGCCTCATGCAATGAGGTGGAGACATTTTATTAATGACTTCCAACAAATTCCTGAAAATTAGCAGTTTGTTGGATTTTTGTCTCTTTGATTGTTGCCACCTATCTCCAAGGCTTAGAATCCAATGGAGGAGATGGGATTAGACCTCCTTAGTTCATTTGGATTCTATTGTCTATTTAAATAAGGAGAGATCTCTTGAAGAGGGGGGATGAGCCAAGAGAGGCTAGAGAGAGTAGGATTAGGCAGTTTTCCTGTGTGTGTTCATTTGTAAGCATGTGGGCATTTTATGATTGTAAGCATTACTGCTATTGGAGACTCATGAGAGCTGTGATTTCAGATTGTAACTCTTCTATTTATATTTCTTATTATTTGAATATATTGTAGATTTGAGGATCAAAGGCTATCAATTATTTATGGATCCCTAAGCAGCAGAGGATCTGCTGTATTTTTCCCATCAGTCATTTTTTATATTCAAGTATTTGTTGATTCATTAAATTGAGAGGATCTCTATTTACCGAACATTCTATCTTATATTTTCCTTCTTCATTTCTTCCACCTATCAGCATATAATCTTTTTTTCTATTAAGCAACTTTTGTGCCTTTGATGAGTGGGATTTTTGTGACTCCATTGCCCATTGGTGTAGCCTATTGATCTGCATTTTATTGCCCTCTCTCTTTCTTTACCCATATTGTTGATCCACCTATTCAAAACCAAAGTTATCTTTCACATTCTGATGGGTGTTGAGCTTACACTTTAGCATTCAAAGTGTGACTTTCAGTACTAACACCAGTCACCATGGATTTCAAAGAGTTGTACATGAGCTTCATGCAAGAAACACGAAAACATGGCCTCAAGGGGCTTACATCTGGTTCCCCTAAACTTATCACCTCTCATTGTATGGATAAGTTATTGAACAAATTCCACTCGGGTGTTATTTCACAGTTCAATTCCATACAAGTAGTCAACACCACACCACAAGAGATTCATCATCATTTGTAGTTGGTTCTCCTAAGAATCAACAAGTATTTGAAATGCCACAAGGTTTACCACCTTAACCATGGTATTCCCTTCATTCCATGGATTCAACCACCCAATGTGTGTTCTTATCAACACCTGTTTGCACAAAAAATTGAAATTAAAAATATCACTCAAGGATTGTTTGAGGTTGGGGACATACGTCCCAATACTAGCTTGTACTCCTCACTAGTGGTCATGGTATTAAAGAAGGAAGGTACCTGGTGCATGTGTCCCGATTTCTAGGCTCTTAATAATTTGACCATTAAGGACAAATTTCCTATGTCATTTATTGATGACCTTTTGGATGAACTTCATCAAGCCAAGGTTTTCAGTTAACTTGACCTTTGTTTCAACTACTACCACCAAATTAGGATGAAAGAGGCAGACATCCCTAAGATAATTTTTGATACACGTAAAGGTCATTATGTGTTTTTAGTAATGTCTTTTGGCCTTTTCAATGGTCCATCAACCTTTGAGAACCTCATGAACAAAATATTTTGTCCATTCCTACGCAATGTTTTGCTAGTATTCTTTGATGATATTTTGATTTATAAAGAACCATGGGAATACCACATAGAGCATGTTGATAGAGAACTACAACTCCTATAGGATCACCAACTATTCATAAAAAACTCCAAATGTACTTTTTGGGCTTCAAAGGTTGAATACTCGGGCCATATTGTAAGTTATAAGGGAGTACGAGTTGATCCCCAATAAAGTCGCAACTATGCTATATTGGCCCTGACCCAAAACCTTGAAGAGCTTGTGTGGATTCTTAGGACTTACAAACCACTATAGGAAGTTTGTGATAAATTATGGAAAAATCGTTGGTTCCTTGACCTTACTACTAATTGAGAATGCCTTTGTTTGGAATGATATTGTTGAACAATTCTTCTCAGCTTTAAAGGATTCCATGTGCATGAATTCAATGTTAGTTATGTTATATTTTACTAAGAATTGTATCTTGGAAAGTGATGTCTCATGAAGAGGTTTTGTAGTGGTATTGATGCAATAAGGGTTCCCTTTGGAATTCATTATTAAGCAATTTTGTGATCGCAGTTTGGGTAAATCCACATATGAGAAAGAGATGATGGACATCCAACATGTAGTGGAGACCTAGTGCCAATACCTTGATCTATAAACTGTCATGGATATTCCACTGGAACAATTCGTCACAACAAAATTGATGACCTTTTGGATGAACTTCATTAAGCCAAGGTTTTCAGTAAACTTGACCTTCATTTCAGCTACCACTAAATTAGGATGAAAGAGGAAAACATTCCTAAGATTGTTTTTCATATGCATAAATGTCATTATGAGTTTTTAATAATGTCTTTTGGCCTTTGAAATGGTCCATCGACCTTTGAGAACCTCATGAACAAAATCTTTTTTACATTCCTACACAATGTTTTGCTAGTATTCTTTGATGATATTTTGATTTATAAATAATGATGGGAATACCACATAGAGCATGTTGATAGAGCACTACAACTCCTATAGGATCACCAGCTATTTATAAAAACCTCCAACTGTACTTTTGGGGCTTCAAAGGTTGAATAATTGGTTCATATTGTAAGTTAGAAAGGAGTACGAGTTGATCCCAAGAAATTCACAGCTTTGCAATATTTGCCCCGACCCAAAACCTTGAAGAGCTTGCATGGATTCTTAGGACTTACAAACTAATACAAGAAGTTTTTGATAAATTATGGAAAAATTGTTGGTTCCTTAACCTCACTACGAATAGAGAATGCCTTTGTTTGGAATAATATTGTTAAACAACTCTTCTCATATTTAAAGGATTCCATGTGCACAACTTTGATGTTAGTTGTCCCATATTTTACTAAGAATTGTGTTGTGGAATGTGATGTCTCATGAAGATGTTTTGGAGCGGTATTGATGCAATAAGGGCGCCCTTTGAAATTCATTAATAAGCAATTATGTGACCATAGTTTGGGTAAATCCACATATGAGAAAGAGATGATGGGAATCCTACATGTAGTGGAGACCTAGTGTCAATACCTTGATCACTAAATTGTCGTGGATATTCTACTGGAACAATTTGTCACAACAAATCTTTACTATTAATGTTATTTTTCCTTTATATCTCCAGAATATTTAGTTATTGGTTTTTTGTTTATACATGGAATAAGATAAAATGCGGAAAATAGAGAAAAATAAACTACAATCACACCATCCACAAATGAACACAACATATGACCTGGGAAACCCAATACATAATAAAACTCGGCTAGAAGGTGAGGCTGCTATGCTCTCTTTTATCTGGTATAGAAATGATACAAGTACAAACAAATAGTCACTCTCTGTGGAGTTTCCTTTGACCTGTGGAATGTATGGTTGTTATAGAATCTCCCCTCCTCTTTTATGCACACAGAATACCACTCTCCTATGTTTTTCTCAGCTATGGAACAAGATACAATGCAAAATAATGGAACCCCTTCTCCTCCCAGTGGCTCGGTATTTAACCCATCATGATAACCATCTAGAGGTAGGGTTTTGACTTCCTCAACCTTCAATTTTGATAATGTTTTGAACCTTCTAGAATTTTCTTATAAAATCCACTACATGGTTAGCCCCATGTGTCTAAGTAATGGAAGTTGACATGGCATCCACTCGCACCATGGTGATCAATACGGTATGTCAACTTGTGGGAGGAATAATTTTCTCATATGAACTCCAATTGAAGAACAATCTTCACCGTTGGAAAGATATCGATGTGTAGAATATATAATATTCCTATATAGTAAGGTTTGGACCAAAAATATGTGTCATTTGATTCCTCAAAATGGATCTGAAATATTTCAGACGATGTTTTGGACCCAAATTTCCAAATTTGGACCACCTGTCGAAATGGCCATGCAAGTTGATTCTTCCAATTTTTCCACCCATAAAGTACTGAGATAGATGAAAAATAATATAATGATCTGGACAATATGGACCATACCTCCCCATTTAGGGAGGTTTTTGGTCACAAAAATATTTACTCAATGAGGTTAGTAAATTTTTCCTCTACCTTCTCCCTAGAGTGCCACTTTGCTTTTCCTAGAAGTTTTCCTAAACTCAACTATTTATGCCAAAGGTCATGTTGCCCATATCTTGTAGTTTTTTACCACTTCTACAAAATGGTATCCTCTTCGAACTATACCTAAGAATTTGGTGTTAAATCCTATATGGAAATTAGGACCTTCTCCTCCTCTTGATCCAACATGGAAGGATCATAGAGTTTCAGATTCTCCACATTCACTATTGAATAAATGTGCATATTGTTAGGACCACATATTGTACCTTTTTGCCCATACTTTTTACCATTATTATACCCTGGATCACCTGTATTTAGACTTATACTATCATTTCATCTGATCATTCAGAGGTACACAACGTCCTTTCTCATTACTACACGTTTAATCTGTTTTGCATAATATTTTACATTACTTCTGTACTTAACCATTGATTAGAAATGCATAAGTGTCCAAAACTGCAGATTTGCATTCAAGGCCTATTACTGAAACACGGAACTGCTACACAGTCCGAGGTCGCATATGCTGAAACACGGAGTTGTTACACAGTCTAAGGTCGCGTATGCCAAAACACGGAGCTGATATAGTTCGAGGATGCAGATGCTGAAACACGAGCTATCGCACAGTCCAGAGTTGCAGAGGCTGAAACACAGAAGAACTGCCAGAACCAAAAATGTTGAAACACAAGGAATCCATCACAGTCAGTAGTCAACAGTCAGAGCATAATCACGTGGCTGAAACAGCATCAACAACGATGAGAAGAAGATGTTACACCAGCCATAACAGCAATACCTCATTCAGCATTCGGTTGCGTGGAATCAGGACATGCTATGCTAATTTAGAAAGAATATCCGATCTAGGATTGGATTGAGATGCATTGTAATGATTGTATCGAAGGGGTTTCCCCTTTAAATTCAGGAGAAATCACCCTTCGAGGGAATCAAAATTTTTGGGTATTGAAGCAACTCCAGAGAAGCGGGACGTACTCTATTCTTTCAATTTGTAATGTGATATTTCGACAGATGAATATAAGACTTCTTTGATTATTCATCTCTAGGCTTTCCCGTTCCAGGGGAATCTTGTGAGAAGGGAGGGCCCACCTTCATCACAAGATTCACCCATTAGTTAGAAGTGTGTTAGTCTAATTTATGTCCATGCTTTGTTTATTGTCGTGTGCTGAAGCACTGTTTCATGAATTTCTCTTTGCTAAAACACTACTGACTCTGTCTTAGTTTATTGAATGGAATTTGTGATTCTTTTATCAGTAATCTTGTGTGATGGTTTCATGCTAGCAGAGATTTGATTAAAGGTTCCTGCTCAGACA
>JZKD02S2169303.1:109978-124470 GCA_000966675.3 Picea glauca | reverse complement strand
ATACCCTCTGTAGGATTTGTTTACTGCTGCAAGCGTGCTAGTCAGGGGTTTGGTTAAAGGATCCCTACTTAGACAGGAAGGAATCACAACACCTTGTCCTCTGTAGATTTCATTTCCTGCTGTGTGCTAGTCAGAGGTTTGGTTAAGAGGTTCCTGCTCAGACAGGAAGGAATCCAATTACCTCGACCTCTGTAGGTTTCTTTCCCTTCAGCAAGTGTGCTAGCCAGAGAATTGGTTAAAAGGTTCCTACTCAGACAGGAAGGAATCACAAAACCTTGTCCTCTATAGATTTCATTTCCCTCTGCAAGTGTGTTAGCCAGGGATAGGGTTAAGGGTTCTTACTCAGAAAGGAAAGAACCAAAAAACCCTGTTTTCTGTAGATATTCATTAATGCTAGCCAGAAACCGGGTTAGTAATCCCTGCTCAGAATGGAATGGATCAGACTGCTATGTTCTCTGTAAAACTCAACTTCACAAGTGTGCTAAACAGAAGTAAGGCTCAAAGCTCCTGCTTAGAAAGAAAAGAACTAGGTGGCTTTGTTTTCTGTCAAATAGAGTTAATTGTTTTCTGCATTGTTGTTTTCATGAAAGAGTGTTAAGGCTGAAGTCTCTGTTGAGAGTAACGGTCCTGTTCTCTGATTGCAGAATAGTTGTTCTTTCCCATTGCAAGTATTGTTTTAAATGTAATCCAGGATTCTTAAATTGATCTTTAAAGGTTCGCAATAGGGAAGTTACTTTCCCGTGATTTAATACAGAACTTCAGTTTATTTGAGTAAGTAAGGTTAGCATAAGTTTCTTTACTACAACACTAAGCTGCTTTTGAAATTGAGCATATATAGTGCATGGTTATCTTTGAAATAAAATACTTCCCTGGGTTGATAATTTATGTTTCACTTAGTTGTTTAAAATTAATTAAGCAATTATAGTGACCAACACATATATGGAGGTAGATTGAGTCTATAGGCAATATCTCCCACCTTTTCCAGTACCTCAAAAGGACCATAACACAGATCCTTGTTATTCTTACTAGGACCCTATAGCATTTCCTTATTCCATTGTAACCATACTATTTCTCCCACTCTAAATGTTCTCTCTATCATGTGTTGGTCATGTCTAGCCTTGTACTTTTTCTATGAATTCTTCACTGTCTCTTGTACTTGCAAATGGAACTTCCTTATATTCTCAAAAAAAAATTATACTTTTACTGCATCTCTTGTGAGGTCTTCCTTCACTCCTCCTTGTTTTCCATATACAACATCTAAGGGTGAAGGTGGAAAATACCCAAAGCAAGTTTCAAAAGGTGACTTACCATAAGAAGTGTGGATTTCTCTATTATAGGAGTGTTGTATATATATCCGATTTTCATCCTAGGTCTTCATATGCTTTTGATCGTAACCTCTCAAAACTTGTACCAAACTCTTGTTGACTACTTTTGTCTATCCATGTCTATGGATGGAATGCAATAGACCTCTTCAACTTAGTGTTCATCTTATCCCACAATGTAGTCATAAATGCACTGATAAATCTAGTATCCCTATCTCAGATGATGTGCCTCGATATCTCAAAGTGTACCTAGACCTATTCAAAGAACTTATTTGTTGCTTCTTTTCCGTTGATGGTATTTTTACAAGGCATGAGAATGCACATATTTCTTATCCTATCAACTATCGCAAATAAATAGTCATGTCCCTTCTGGGTTGTTGGAAACCCTCCCACAAAATCCAAGGAAATTCTTTCCTAAGGTTGAGTAGGTATAAGTGAGGGATGGTATAGACCTTGCTTCTTGTTATTGGGCTTTCTAGTACAACAAATTATACATCCTCTAATATATCATTCTACATCTTCTTGAATTATGGGCTAGTACACATACCTTTCTAAATTTGAAATTGTCTTCCCAACACCAAAATGTCCTACAAAATTGGAGGTGTAATCCCCTCTGATAAGATGTAATCGTTCACCTTTAGGAACACAGAGCTTATCAAACTTGTAGATTAAACTATCCTAGAAATGATATTCACCCTTACCATCACCTTCTTCTATATGAATTTGGTCATGTAGTTGGTGAAACACCTCCTTGAAGTACGCATCTTTTGTGTATGCCTCTTTGTATGCATCACGGTTAAAGGCTCCATGTGCATCAGAGTTCCCAAAGCTGTAATATTGGATGTGGGTGGCCTCAAAATCATGTATGCCAACTTATTTGTGCGTCCCTTCTTATATTTGATTACTAGATGAAATTGTTGTAAAAACCCCATCCACTTGTAATTCATGGTTTGTTGTAGCTTACTCTGGGCCTTGAAATATTGTAGTCATTGGTGATCTATGTGGATGATGGTCTCATTTTTGATCAAATATTACTTCCACTTTTTGAAAGCTTGTACCAAGGCATAGAGCTCCTTGTCGTAGGTAGGGTAGTTGAGAACCATCCCATGAAATACTTTAGAACGATAATAGAGAAACCTTCCTCCTTACATTAGAATCTCTCCCATGTAATTCCCACTTTCATTTGTCTCCACTTCAAAAGGCTTCTACAACTAGTGCTTGAATGATCTTTCTTTTCAGTGCATCAAAGGTCTTATGTTGATTCTTCCCCCACTGGAAACTCTTACCACTAGTTGTTATGGCATGGAGTGGTGCAGCTACCGTTGAAAATGAAGCTATGAACTTCTGCAAATATTGTGCCACCCCAAAAAAATTCCTAACTTCAATGAAATTTGTAGGAAATGGCCATTTCATGATGGTCTCCATCTTTGCGAGATCTATCTTGAGCTCCCCTCCACTGGTCACATACCCCAAATACACCAAAGACTACTGAGAAAATTCACATTTCATGACATTGGGCAGTAGCTAGTGCTTCTTTAGAGTCTCTAACACCTGCATAAGATGTGATATGTGTTCCTACCATTTAGCATTATAAACCAATATGTCATCCAATTAAACAATAACAAATGAATCTACATAAGGGCGTAAAACATCATTCATTAGTCTCATAAATGTAGTCAGTGCATTACATAAACTAAATGGCATAACCAACCACTCATCCAAACCTTGTCTTGTCTTGAAGGAACTGTTTTGTGTATCTTCTTCTTTGGCTCGTACCTGGTGATATCCTGATTTCAAATCTATCTTGGTGAAATACTTGGCATGTTGCAGCTGATCCAACAGATCATCGATACTATTGGATTACTGAGAGGGGGGGTGAATCAGTAATAGAGAAATGCAATCCTTTTTAACCATATAATGCAAGTGTTATATCAATGTAGAATTATCATCTAATATTTGCAAAGTAAATGAAAAATCATACACATATATAGTACACCAGTGTTTTTACGTGGAAACCCAAAGAGGGAGAAAACCAAGGAATGTTTTTTCTTATATGTCTTGAAGGATTACATTCATTGGAAGCACCAACTTCCTTTGTTTTCCAGCTGCAACTAGAAGGAGGCTCCAACCCCCTATTTTCTCAAGATACAGCCTGAGGGAAGCTCCAACTCCCCAATTCTTTGGCTACAACCAGAAGGAGGTGACAACCCCCTATGTTCTCCAGATACAACTGGAGGGTGGCAACAACCACCTATCCTTGCCCCATCCAACCGCCCTGACGTATAAGTAGAATGATGGAACCATTGTCACACTATCACTATGAGATATACTGCTATAAATCTGTACCAATAAACCTGCACCAAACAACCTATACCAATAACCTGAATCATGTATCAACCATGCATCAACCTATACCTCAACCTATAATCAACCTGTACCATAAAAAAGTGCACCAACTTGTACCAAACAACATGTAATCAAATTGTACCATAAAAAGTACATCAACCATGCACCAACCTATACCTCAACCTACAAACCTTCCTTAACTTTAACAACAAGAGATTAGCATTTTCATCAAACTTTACTTTAGTCTCACATGACTAGTTTTGGATTAGTCAACAACACTAACTTGAAATAATCATAACTATGTACCTGTAATGAATAAAGATTTGAAAATAGTACAAAAAGTTCTTCAGTGTGTTTTATGCAATTCCTCTAGGTGTCACTACTTGGAACCTCTCAGAAAAGGATTTATAGCAAAAATGGCATACCTTGTTGAATTTTGGCTTATTCTAGAGAGCAAACTTGTAGAGCGTTCCCCGCACAGAATATTTTTTGTATGGATCTAAAAATTTTACAAAAAATACTAAAGACTGTACTCTAACCATCACATTTGGTCTTACTGAATTTGGATCTGTTATGAAAACATTATGATTTTTTTACCTGAAATAGCGGTTTTAGACTAGTTTCAAGACTAGCCACAAACCCTATTTCCCACGTAGTGTAACTCCAAAAATACAACGACCCACAAGCTTAAATTCGTACCATAGCTACTTGGATATGTTTCCTCAATGGACTCCCAATTTCACGGTCTAAATCATTCTATAAAAAAAGTTATTGCGAAAATGGTGAGATGACATGTAAATAACATACCTTAGAAAGCATCATCAAAAGAATTTATCCTCCCTTGAATTTCAGCCTTCTTTACTTCACCTTCCCTCTGAAATTCGACTTAGATATCCTTTGGTTACCTCAGTCACCTGTAGATATTCAATATTCTCAAGTGCGATTAAAAGGAGAGAGTATTGCCTCTTATTTATACTTTCATGTAGCTTCCTCAAGGGGTTACCTTTTAACCATCTTAACCTAATTTTCTTATTTTAGGGCTAACCCACTTTTAACCACTTTCCATAATTATAAATTTCTCCATTTAATTTATTATTTAAATAATCCTCCTTGACTTTGTCACTTCACTTTATTATTTAAATAATCCTCTTTGACTTTGTCACTTCACTTAATTATTTAACTAATCCTCTTTGACTTTGTCACTTCACTTTATTATTTAAAAAATCCTCTTTGACTTTGTCACTTCACTTCATTATTTAAATAATCATTTTTTACTTTGTCACTTCAATTTATCATTTAAATAATTTCTTCTTTTCAAGAACTTTGACTTCTTTGACCTTTTGGGGCTTCAAGCCAACATATGAGGGTCCTCCAAATTCATAAGGAAATAACTCTCAAACCATGAGGAGTTATGTGACATTCCACATACCACCAGAAATGGCATGACATGTACTATCCATATAGAATAGTATTACCTAAAAATATATCAAAACTCATACCATTATACATCAAACAAACTTGGGTCCATTACCCAAACCTTTTTGTTACCGGAATTCGCTACCAGACTTTATTCAACGATTGAAATCAATGAAAACCAACCCAATTAATCAACAATCTCCCCCTTTTGCATTGATGGCAACACTCTAATGCAATACTGAAATCATATCACTCATGCTCCCCCTAGAACCATGCCTTCATATCTATGACCAACACTCCCCTTGGAACCATGCCTCTATCCTCTACATCTAATAAATATCTCCCCCTTTGTCATCAATGGAAAACATATCTTTCCATTTGGGTTTTCTCTCCCTAACTAACTCATCTAATCTCCCAACCTGAACTGTCCTCTTTATGATTCTTCCTCGTGTACATCTAAGACATATAAGATAAGCATTCAAAATAATTCATTTTGGTGTATAAATATGTATGTCGCTTGTTATTTTGTGCCCACATATTCAAGATGTATGTCACTTGTTCTTTTGTGCCCACATATTCAACTCTGATGTTCTTTTCTGCAACCTGTTCCCGTAGAAAGTGATACTTGATTGGAATGTGCTTCGTCTTGGAGTGCATCACCGGGTTCTTTGAGATACTGATGGCGCTTGTATTATCACAATATATTGGAATGGGCTCATCATAATCAACCTGTATATCTGTCAGAGTTTGTTTCATCCATAGAACCTATGTCTAACATGTTGTTTCTGCAATATACTCTGCCTTGGCTGTAGATAAAGATAATGATGATTGTTTCTTTCTTAGCCATCATACTAAACACTCACCCAAGTATAACTCTAATCCACTGGTGCTTTGTCAGTCATAAATGAAACCTGCCCAATATGCATCTCTGTAGGCAATAAGTGATATATCCTTTCCTTTTGGATACCATAATCCAAACTCTTTTGTTCCTTTGAGATATCTGAAAATCATCTTCACTGCTAATACATGTGATTCCTTTCGTGTTTCTTGAAATCATGCTACCTGTCCAACTGCCTGCATTACATCTGGTCTTGATGTTGTCACATATAGTAGGATACCAATCATTGACCTGTATTGCCTCTAATTTGTAGACTTTGAATCATCATCTTTGCTCAACTTGCAACTAGTTTGCATGGGAGTGATAATTTGTTTTCAATATTCCATTTTGAACCTCTTTAGCATTTCTCTGATATACTTGATTTGAGAAATAAAATTCCTTGGTTTCTTTGACGTATCTAAAGACCCAAAAAGAAGGATAGTTCTCCAAGTAATGACATTTCAAATTCATTATGTATGTCCTTTGCAAATTTTTGGCTTAACATGTCATCAGTATTTCTAGAAATAATATCATCAACATAAACTTCAATTAATAAAATACTATCTTGAGTAACCTTGATGTAGAGGTTGTTGTCTGCACTTCTCTTTCTGAATCATGTTTGTTGTAAATATTTATCCAGTCTAGAGTACCATGCTCTAGGATCCTATTTTAGACCATACAAGGCCTTCTTTAATTTACACACATAACTTGTGTTCTCTGACAACTTAAATCCTTCTGGTTGTTCAATGTAGACTTATTATTCAAGTTCCCCATTCAGAAAAGTTGATTTTATGTCCACCTTATACACTTTAACATTTTTGGAGCATGCATAAGCTAAAAGCAATCGGATTGCTTCCATTCTAGAAACTAGGGAAAATGTCTCTTCAAAGTCGATTCCTTCAACCTGTGCATATCCTTTGCATACCAATCTAGCTTTGTTCCTTGTAACTTGTCCATCTTCATTCAATTTATTCATGTATACCCACTTTGTGTCGATCACATTCTTATCCTTTGGTCTTGGAACCAATTCCCAAGTGTCATTTCTCTCTGTTTGATCCAATTCTTTATCCATGGCCTTATTCCAAAATTCATCCTTGTTGGTCTCTTAAAAAAAAGTTGGTTCAATTGTAGATGAGAGTGCTAGGTGTGTTTGTTCTGGTGAATGGAGTGTTATTCTAGTCTCAACTCCTGCATCTTTGTTTCCAATAATCTGATCTGAAGGATGATTCTTCTGTACTCGTCTGCTAGGTGTCTTTGGAGGCACTTGCTAAAATTTATCTTCTTCTTCTATCGGATCCTCTTCATATTCCCCTTCTACTTCTTTTTCATCTTCTGATTCTTGTTCATAAAGTTGTTCCATTGATTCATTTTCTTCTTCCTTTAATTATTGTCTACCCATTTCATCAATTATTACGTTGATGCTTTCCATAACTTTGTTCAATCTTAGGTTGTAACACTTGTATGATTTCCTTGTACTTGAGTAACCAACAAGTACTCCTTTGTCCACATGAAAGTCAAACTTTCTCATTCTTCCATCTTCTCTTTTTATGTAGCATTTGCTTCCAAAAACTCTAAAGTGCTTCACATTTGCTGGTCTTCCTTTCCATAGCTTGTAGGGAGTTTTTTCAGTGTTGTTTCTGAGCATTACTCTATTTTTAATGTGAGTTGTTGTATGCACTGCCTATTTCCAAAAGATATCTGTCAATTTGGAATCCATTATCATTGTTTGAGCCATTTCTTGTACTTTCATGTTCTTTCTTTCAATAACTCCATTCTGTTGAGGTGTCCTAGCAACATATAATTTCCATTTTATTCCATGTTTGTTGCAGTAGTCCATAAATTTCTTTGAAGTGAACTCTTCTCCATTATCGGATCTCAAGAATTTGATTTTTGAATCCATTTCATTTTTAACCATTTCCTTGTAGACCTTGAAGTTTTCAAAAGATTCTGACTTATTCCTGAGAAAGCAAACTGCAGTTATTCTTTTATAATTATCAACTAATAACATAAACTAGATCAGTATGCACAATTTCTAGTGGTCTTGTCATTGAATATTCTTTTGATTTAAACCTGGTCTTTGTTTTCTTTCCTTGTTGACAATGCTTTCATAAAATGTTGGTTGGTTTCGTGATCTGGGACATTTCTCTAACAACTTCCCTTTTGTTGACTTTGACAAGGTTATCAAAATGTATGTGACCCATTCTTCTGTGCCATAGCCAACTTTCATCTTCCTTTCCTAGGCAACACTTTTCATTTCCAATTTCACTTAATACATATATGTTCCTTGAAGTTCTTGCAGTTGTTGCAATCAATTTTCCTAAAGCTTCTTTTCTTATCTCACATTTTTGTGAATCGAAAGTAACTTTATGACCTTGATCACATATTTGAATCACACTTAGAATACTATGTTTCATATCTTCCACTAGTAGAACATTTTCTTCCTTGGTATTTTTGTTCTCAATTCTGACTGTGCCTTTTCCAATTATTTTAGTTGAATCATCATTTCCAAAGGAGGCTGATCTGTCTCTTTCCTTTCTTAATGTAATAAACATGTCTCTATCACCTGTCATGTGTTTTGAACAACCACTGTCAACATACCAACCATGTTTCTTCTGATTATCTTGTAGAGAGAGTGTGCATTCTTCATTGCTATACTGATTTTTCCTTCTTATCCATGTCCTTTTCTGAGGTTCTTGTCTATGATTGTTGTTGTTTTTTTGTGGTTCTCTAGGAGGGGTTGTCATTCTGCAATCTTTGGCCATCTTTCCAAAGATCTTACATTTGTATCAAATTTAGTTCTCAAAGATTCAAACCTATTGTAACTTCTTCTCTGTGTTTCACTAGGCCTTTGTTGATAACCCTTTTTTGTATGACTTTCAAAGTTTTTTATGTTCATGTTGTTAGCTCTGCAATTCACAGCTTTATGTCCAAAATTATTACATGCATAACATAAACCAAAAAAGATAGTTTGATACCTGGGAGTTGAATATATTCTTAAAGGAGGTACTATTATGAATCATTCTTCTTCATGAGGCCTATCTATTTTTGTCGGTTGTTCATTCTGAAATATGAATCTTCTCAGTGGAGGAGTGTCCATGTAATTTTCTTTGTAGACCTTCCTATCCCCTTTGATTTTTTCCGCGTATCTTTTCAGATATGCTTCTTGTTATGTTGTTTTGGATCTTGATCCTTTTTCTGTTTGATTATATCCAAGTCCAGACTTTTCATGATGAGGTTTTTGACTGCTGATAATTTCATTCAAAACTTTTGAGTTGTTCTGCATATTTTTATTTTGAAGATCTTTTCTTAATGTGACAATTCTTGCTTCCAAATTTCCAATGATCTTGTCTCTTCCTTCTAGTTGTTCTTTGAGTGCTTCTTCAATTCTTTTATCTTATTCAATTTGAACCTTCAAATTTGTGATAATTTTCTCTAGTTCATGAGTGTCTTCTTTCTTGTCTAGTTCTGTTTGTAGTTTCTTGTTTTTATTCTTTTCTCTTCTGATAACTTCTATGGCACACAAAAATTCTTCTCGATAGTCAACTTCTGCCTCTTCATATTCTTCTTTGGCCTCTTCATATTCTTCTTCAGCCTCTTCATATTCTTCTTCGGAGTCTTCTTTATCATATTCTTCCACTGCCATGAATATAACTCTTTCTGTCTCATTGTCATTGACTTTATCTTCATCTGATGATGAGATGTCTTCTTCAGTGCATAAGCTTTTCTTGCAAAAATTCTTTGTGTTTCTTTTGCCTTTATATGTTTGTTTTTTATTTGAGTAACCTTCATCATTTGTCTTTTTCTTATGAGGACATTTGTTATCAAAATGACCAATACCATCACAATTAAAACAAATCAAAGGAATCTTACATCTATACCTGTCATTGGTTCCCTTTTTCAATCTTCTGACAAATTTGTTCACTTCTTCATCATCTTCTGAGACGTCATTGTTGCTGCTATGTTGCTTTTATTTTTTATTTCCCTTTTTCTTTGACCTTTTGGATGCTTTGAAGGTTGCTTCTTTTATGTCTGTATTTTCCTGTTCAGTTCTCATTTCATATGCTGTGAAGATTCCATGTAGTTCGTCCATGATTATTGAGTTTAGATCTGCTCTTTCTTCTAGTGCTGATATCTTAGGGTCAAATCTCATTGGAAAATATCTTAGTACCTTTTGAACAATTGCAGATTCTTTTATTTATTCTCCCAATCCCAAGATTGCATTTACTATTTCATCGCCTCGTAAAAATTAAGTTGCAATGTTCTCATATTCCTTCATCTTTAGTTGTTCGAACTGGCCTCTGTAAGTTTGAAGCTTTTCTGCTTTGACTTTTGAATCTCCTTCATAAATATTTTGAAGTTTGTCTCAAATCTCTTTAGTGGATTTACAATGTGAAACTTTGGTGAATATCAATTCTTCAATACCATTCATAAGTGTACTTGTGGCTTTGGAATTATTCTGAACGAGTTTCATTGATTTGTCATTTGTCAGGGGAACCATTGTTGGTGTGCATCCATCTACAATTGATTGTCAAATTTCAAATCCATGTGCCTAAATATATGTCTTCATCCTTATGTTCCAAAATGCATACTTTTGTCCATCAAATTGTGGTATTCCATTTTTATAAATGTTGTTTCTCTCCATGATCTACCTTTCAGTGGTTAAACCGATTTCTGAAGGAACCTACTCTGATAGCAATTGTTGGATTACTGAGAGGGGGGGTGAATCAATAATAGAGCAATGTAATCATTTTTAACCATATAATGAAAGTGTTATATCAATGTAGCATTATCATCCAATATTTGCAGAGTAAATAAACAATGAACAAATGAACAATCATACACATACACAATACACCAGTGTTTTTACATGGAAACCCAAAGTGGGAGAAAACCATAAAATGTTTTTTGTTATATGTCTTGAAGAATTACATTCATTGGAAGCACCAAATTCCTTTGTTTTCCAGCTACAACTGGAAGGAATCTCCAACTCTTTAGTTTCTCGTGATACAACCTGAGGGAAGATCCAACTCCCCAATTCTCTGGCTACAACCAAAAGGAGGCTACAACCCCTATGTTCTCTGGCTACAACCAGAAGGTGGCTACAACCGCCTGTCCTTGCCTCGTCCAACCACCCTGGTGTATAAGTAGAATGATGGAACCACCATCACATTATCACTGTGATATATACTGTTTTAAACATGTACCAATAAACCTGCACCAAACAACATGTACCAATAACCTGAACCATGTATCAGCCATGCATCAACCTATACCTCAATCTTTAATCAACCTGTACCATAAACAAGTGCATCAATCATGCACCAACCTGTACCAAACAGCCTATAATAAACTTGTACCATAAACAAGTACATCAACCATGCACCAACCTGTACCGCAACCTAGAAACCTTCCTTAACTTTAACAACAAGAGGCTATCATTTTCATCAAACTTTTCTTTAGTCACACATGATTAGTTTGGGATTAGTCAACAACCATAATTTGAAATAATCATAACTATGTACCTATAATGAATAAATCTATGAAAATAGTACACAACATTCTTCAGTATGTTTTATGCAATTCTTCCAGGTGTTACTACTTGGAACCTCTCAGAAAAGGAGTTATAGCAAAAATGACATACCTTGTTGAATTCTAGCTTATTCTTGAGAGAGAACTTGTAGAGTGTTCCCCGCATGGAATATTTGTTGTATGGATCTGAAAATTTTACACAGAATACTACAGACTATACTCTAATCAACACATTTGGTCTTACAGAATTTGGATTTGTTATGAAAAAGTTATGACGTTTTACTTGAAAAACTTGTTTTAGACTAGTTTCACGACTAGCCACAAACACTATTTTCCCTAGATTATGTTCAAGGTGATTTTAAACATGTTCATTTGGGTGATATTGCACCATGAAAAATTGTTGAAATGGGAAAGGTAAAAATAAAAAAAATGAATGGAACCCAATGGTTGTTGAAAGAGGTAAGACATGTTCCAGATCAAAGGAAAAATATAATTTCAACATGGCAGTTGGCAAGTGAAGTTTGTATATCCATATTTACAGATAAGGAATGTAAGGTAACCAAAGGATCATTGGTGGTAGTAAAATGAGAGAAGGTTGGTACATTGTATTTATGTAGTGGTAATATTGACTCTTCTATATCTTTAGCTTCTACAGGAGTTTATACAGAACTGTGGCATCATAGGCTTGGACACATGAGTGAGAAAGCGATGCAGATACTTCACAAAACAAAAATGTTTCCATATCTTAAATAGATTGATTTCAATTTCTCTGAGCATTGTGTTTATGGAAAGCATAAGAGAGTCAAAATTCTCAGAGTTGGAAAAGAAAAGAAGAGTGAAAGGTATGAGCTTGTGCATACAAATGTATGGGAAAAATCCAAGAAGAGTACCTTTATTGGATACGGTGTTCATGATTTTGGTTATCGCTTATGGGATTATGAAAATCACAAAATCATTAGGAGTAGAGATGTCATATTCAATGAGAAGGTCATGTATAAATATCATTTGCAAGGAAGGAAACAGGAAAAGAAAAACCAGAATACACAGTGCTTGATGAGATCACTGAAAAATAAATTTCAAAGGTACCAGAAAATCAAAATCTATAACAACGAGAACAACAGGTAACTCAAACTATTGAAAGTGTTGTTAGAATATCTACCAGGTTAATTAAACCCCCTGAACGATACTCTCCTTCATTGTACTATTTTTTGTTGATTGATTCTGGTGAACCAGAAAGTTGTGAAGAGGCAATGCACGTAGACACTAAAAGAAAGTGGGAGCAAGGCATGAAAGAGGAAATAGATTCCTTGGTAAATAAATAAACTTGGGACTTGGTTCAGATGCCTGCAGGAAAGAGAGCATTGCAGAATAAATGTGTTTACAGGTTGAAGGAAGAAGATGGAGGAAAAAATCGATACAAGGATAGACTTGTTGTAAAGGGGTTTGTACAAAAGAAAGGTATAGATTTTGATGAAATATTTTCTCATGTTGTTAGAATGACTTCAATTATGACTATTTTAAGTCTTATGGAAGTAGAATATTTTCATCTTGAACAATTAGATATAAAAAAATATTTTCTCCATGGGGATTTGGGGGAAGAGATTTATTTGCAGCAGCTACAGGGGTATGAGGTCAAAGGGAATGAGAATTTGGTATGCAGGTTGAAGAAGAGCTTGTATGGCCTAAAGAAAGCACCAAGGTAGTGGTATTTGAAGTTTAGCAGGTTTATGACAAAAACAAGGTTATAGTAGATGTCATTCTGATCATTGTGTTTATTTTAAAAGGCTAGAAAATGGAAGCTATATTATATTTCTATTGTATGTAGATAACATTCTTATTGTAGGGTCTAATATATAGGATATAAATGTGCCCAATAATAAATTAGATAATTCATTTGTGATGAAGGATGTGGGTACTGCAAAGGAAATCATTGGTATGAAAATAACAATCGATAGGAAAAATCGTAAATTGACATTGTCTCAGGGTGAATACATAGAGAAGGTGTTGGAGAGGTTTAGAATGCAGAATGAAAAACCAGTTAGTACACCTTTGGCCAACCATTTCAATTTAAATAGGGAAATGTGTCGCAAGACACAAAAGGAGATAAAATACATGTCCAGGGTCCCTTATTCATCAACAGTTGGCATCTTGATGTATGCGATGGTTTGCACAAGACCAGATATTGCACATGCAATGGAAGTTGTGTGCAGGTATATGAAAAATCCAAGTCAATAACATTGGGAGGTAGTAAAGTGGATTCTAGGGTATTTGAGAGGTATTTCTACTCATGCATTATGTTTTGGAGGTTTAGACATTGTTCTACAGGGATATCTTGATTCAGATATGGTAGATGATGAATATAACAGGAGGAACACCATGGCGTATGTTTTTACTGTAGGTGGAACAACGGTAAGTTGGATTTCGAAACTGCAAAAGGTTGTTTCACTTTCAACAACAAAAACAGAGTATGTTGCTGCTATAGAGTCTATTAAAGAGGTGATTTGGTTACAGAGGTTTATGGAGGAATTGGCAAAGAAGCAGGAGAATAGAAGTTTGTAATGTGATAATGAGTGTCATTTATCTTGCAAATAACTCAGCCTTCCATTCAAAGACTAAGCATATACAAATCAGGTACCATTTCATATAATTCATCTTGGAAGATGGACATTTGAAGTTGGAAAATATACATACTATCCAGAATCATGCAGACGTGTTAACAAAGGTAATACCAGAGAGAAACTCAGTTCCTGCTCAGTTTCAATTGGTCTTCAAGCATGAAAGTGAAGATGAGAAATTTTCTAGGTCCAAGGTGGAGTATAGTCCAGCAAGTACAACAGTAGTGGATTTGTTGTGATCAATCTCTAAGTGGGAGATTGTTGGTTATGGAGCCTAATTATCTTCCTGATTTATAGGTTTTTTTCAGCCATGCTTGGACCCCATTCCCTAACAGGGGGTGTGGAGGGGATTTCCCCCCCACAACTATTGCTAGGGGGGTCTATGGG
>JZKD02S2169303.1:79777-108082 GCA_000966675.3 Picea glauca | reverse complement strand
AACCACTGAAAGGTAGATCATGGAGAGCAACAATTTGTATAAAAATGGAATACCATAGTTCAATGGACAGAAGTATGCATTTTGGAGCATAAGGATGAAAACATATATACAGGCATAGGGATTTGAAATTTGGCAATCAAATGTAGATGGATACACAGCACAAGCAGTTTCGCCAACAAATGATAAAGTAGTGAAACTCGATCAGTATAATTCCAAAGCCAAAAATGCACTTCTGAATGGTATTAGTTAAATGGTATTCACCAAAGTTGTACATTCTAAATCCGCTAAAGAGATTTGGGACAAACTTCAAAATATTTATGAAGGAGATTCAAAAGTCAAAGCAGCAAAGCTTCAAACTTACAGAGGTCAGTTTGAACAACTTAAGATGAAGGAAGATGAGAATATGCAATCATAGGATTGGGAGAAGAAATCAAAGAATCTGTAATTGTTCAAAAAGTATTAAGATCTCTTCCTATGAGATTTGACCCTAAGATATCAGCTCTAAAAGAAAGATCATATCTAAACTCAATAACGATGGATGAATTACATGGAATCTTCACAGCATTTGAAATTTGAACTGAACAAGAAAATCCAGATATAAAAGAAATAACCTTCAAAGCATCCAAAAATTCAAAGCAAAATGGAAGGAAAAAAGAATAACATAGCAGCAACAATGACGTCTCAGAAGATGATGAAGACATGGCCAAATTTATCAAAAGACTGAACAAGGGAACCAACGGTAGGTATAGAGGTAAGCTTCCTTTAATTTGTTTTAATTGTGATGGTATTGGTAATTTTTCTAACAAATGTCCTTATAAGAAAAAGAGAAATGATGAAGGTGACTCAAAAGGAAAACAAACATATAAAGGCAAAAGAACCACAAAGAAAGTTTTCAAGAAAAAATTATGCACCAAAGAAGACATCTCATCATCAGATGAAGATAAAGTCAGTGACAATGAGACAGAAAGAGTTCTATTCATGGCAGTAGAAGACTCTGATAAAGAATACTCCGAAGAAGAATATGAAGAAGTCAAAGAAGAAATTGAAGAGGCGGAAGTTGACTACCGAGAGGAATTAATGTGTGCCATAGAAGTTATTAGAAGAGAAAAGAATAAAAACAAGAAAGTAAAAGCAGAACTAGACAAGAAAGAAGACACTCAAGAACTAGAACAAATGATCACAAATTTGAAGGTTCAAATAGAAGAAGATAAAAGAATTTAAGAAGCACTCAAAGAACAACTAGAAGAAAAAGAAAAGATCATTGGAAATTTGGAAGCAGGGATTGTCACATTAAGAAAGGATATTCAAAAGAAAAATATGCAGAACAACTCAAAAGTTTTGGATGACATTATCAGTAGTCAAAAATATCATCATGACAAGTCTGGACTTGGATACAATCAAACAGAAAAATGATCAAGCTCCAAAACAATAGAGCAAGAAACATATCCAAAAAGCTTTGCAGAAACAATCAAGGGGGGTAGGAAGATCTACAAGGAAGATTACAGGGATACTCCTCCACCGAGAAGATTTAGATTTCAGATTCAACAACTGACAAATAGGCCTCAGGAAGAAGAAGAATTCATAAGAGTACCTCCTTTCAGAATATCTTCAACTCCCATGTATCAAACTATATTTTTTGGTTTATGTTATGCCTGTAATAATTTTGGACATAAAGTTGTGAATTGTAGAGCTAACAACAGGAACAAAAACAACTTTGAAATTCATACACAAAGGGGTTATCCAAGAAGGCCTAGTAAAATACAGAGACGAAGTTACAACATGTTTGAATATTTGAGCACTGAAGTGGAATGTTACAAATGTAACAATTTTGGACACATGGCCAAAGACTGTAGAATGACAGTCCCTCCTAGAGAACCGCAATAGAATAACAACAGTCACAGATAGGAACCTCAGAAAAGGACATGGATAAGAAAGAAGGATCAATATAAAAATGAATAATGCACACTCTCTCTACAAGCTAAGCAGAAGAAACGTGGTTGGTATGTTGACAGTGGGTGTTCAAAACACATGACAGGTGATAGAGACAGGTTTCTTACATTACAAAAGGAAATAGATGGATCAGTCTCCTTCGGAAATGATGATTAAGCCAAAATCATTGGAAAAGGCACAGTCAGAATTGGAAACAAGAATACAACGGAAGAAAATGTTCTACTAGTAGAAGATATGAAACATAATCTTCTAAGTGAGAGTCAAATGTGTGACCAAGGTCATAAAGTTACTTTCGATTCACAAAAGTGTGAGATAAGAAAATAAGGTTCCGGAAAATTGATTGCTACAGCTGCGAGAACTTCAAGCAACATATATGTGTTAAGTGAAATTGAAAATGAAAAGTGTTGTCTAGGAAAGGAAGATGAAATTTGGCTATGGCATAGAAGAATGGGTCACATACATTTTGATAAACTTGTCAAAGTTAGAAAAAGAGAAGTAGTCAGATAAATTCCCTAGATCACGAAACCAACCAACGCTTTATGCAAGCATTGTCAACAATGAAAGCAAACAAAGACCACGTTCAAATCAAAGGAATATTCAACGACAAGACCACTAGAAATTGTGCATATTGATCTAGTTGGACCAAATACAACAAAGGTCTTAAAAGGTGAGAAATACTTTATGTTATTAGTTTATCATTATACAAGAATGACTGCAATTTGTTTTCTCAAGAATAAGTAAGAAGCTTTTGAAAACTTCAAGATCTAAAAGGAAATGGTTAAAAATGAAATGGATTCAAAAATCAAATGCTTAAGATCTGATAATGGAGGAGAGTTCACTTCAAAGGAATTTATGGACTACTACAGCAGTCATGGAATAAAAAAGGCAATTCTCCACTGCTAGGACACCTCAACAGAATGAAGTTGTTCAAAGAAAGAACATGACAGTACAGGAAATGGCTTGAACAATGCTAATGGATTCCAAATTGGAACATAGTTTTTGGACACAGACAGTGCATACACCATTTCACATTCAAAACAAAGTAATTCTCATAAACAACACTGACAAAATGCCCTACGAGCTATGGAAAGGAAGACCGGAAAATGTGAAGCACTTCAGCGTTTTTGGAAGCAAATGCTACATCAAAAGAGAAGATGGAAGAATGAGAAAGTTTGATTCTCGTGTGGACAAAGGAATACTTGTTGGTTACTCAAGTACAAGAAAATCATACAAGTGTTACAACCTGAGATTGAACAAAGTGGTGGAAAGCATCAACGTAACAATTGATGAAACAGGTAGACAAGAATTAAAGGAACAAGAAAATGAATCAATGGAACAACTTTACGAAGAAGAAACAAAATATGAAAAATAAGGCGAAGAAGAAGAGGATCTGAAAGAAACAGAAGAGCAAGTTCAAAAAGTAACTCCAAAAACACCTAGAAGATGAGTACAGAAGAATCATCCTTCAGATTAGATTATCAGAAACAAGGATGTCGGAGTTGAGACTAGAAGAAGAATCTATCCACCAGAACAAACACACCTAGCACTCACATCTACGATTGAACCAACCTATTTTGAAGAGGCCAGCAAGGATGAATTTTCAAACAAGGACATGGATGACGAATTGGTAAACATATCCAAGTATCTATGGTGAAAATTTCAGCTTGTGTGTCATTGTATTTTTGGAGTTACACTCCGTGGAAAATAGGGCTTGTGACTAGTCCTGAAACTAGTCTAAAACAGGTGTTTCGGGTAAAAACATCATAAATTCTTCACAACAAATCCAAATTCAGTAAGACCAAATGTTTCAGTTATTGTATAGTCTGTATTATTATTTGTAACATTTTCATATCCATTCAATGAAATGTTTATTAGATCATCAAAGTTTCTAGCAAGACTATGTTAAGCTAGTTTGATTATTGCTTCATCCTCATACACTTCATGTCATGAGGATGAAGCTTAAAATATGTAACTGAATGTATAAATTTGACAATCGTTGATCTGCTAAAGATTTAACCTCCTTGTGTTTCATGACTGAGACTGATTAAATAGTCGTGGCAAGGATGGTGGGAGATATAGAGAGATAACATAACATAGCATGTGAAGCAGTGTTGCATATTATGAATCTATCTTGAGTTTGAAGTTTAATAGAAGAATGTCATTTATTCCCATGTCTTGATCATTTATGAATGAATGTGAGTTGAGTTGTTAGTATAGTCTAATTTCATGTTTTAATATCTGAGTAAGAGTGATGTGTTGATTGAAGATCAACTGACTGTGGACTCCAACTGCTGACCTGTTGAAGCTACAAGGGCCCACCGCCCAACAGAGGTCAGCATCCTTGTAGATTAGTGTTAGGATTTGATTTCAGTAGTGTAATTGTTAGGTTAGTTGAAGCTTTGATTTCTCAATTTCGTTCATCATATCTGACAGTTTCAGATGTTAGTAGCACAATTCGGTTTAGGATTTTGATTACATGATTGCTTAAGATCTTTATTTACTCTGTTTTATCATACGCCCTGTTTCTGTTCTTATGGATTTGATTTCTCTTAGTGAACATAGATGTTGGTAGCAATAGTCAAGAATATTTGGAAAAGAACTAGTGAAGTTCACAATAGATCATTGTGAGCCACAACATATCCAATAAACTGGTTATTGAACTACCAATGATATGCCTCGATGATTGATGTGTGATTTCCTTTTCAGAGTGTGATTGCATAGTTAGATTTTTGGGTCAAATAACAGAGATGATTTGTCAAAGGACTCCATCTCATACTTGCATGTGCCACAATGGAGTAGATAGCCTCTCTATGAAAGACAACCAAAGTGTGTTTTAGTTTGACAGATTGTTTTATTCCCAGCATGCATAATCCAGAATAGTTATATACTCATGACATTAGAATTACCTCTCTTACTGGTGTCTTGTAACTCTGTTGATTACAAATTCCGGATTGATAATTAATGATTGCATTATACTAATCATATAAGCAACACAACATTTTGGCGTCGTTGTCAGGGAGTTGCAAATGGTAGGAAGTGATTTTAGCTTAAGATTGTTTTCATAGTTTTTTGAATGATTTTAAGGGCTACTTGAGGGAGGAGGATAAAATGTTTAAGATGTGATTGAAGAGATACATGGCCACTATAGTGGGGTTCTCCGAATCCAGGTTGCTTTCTTACCTTCCATTAGGATTTTAATTGAGTAAGTATCAATTTTTTATTTTATGCATAGATATAGAGATAGTAAGGGTAGATTTGTAAATTCTAAAGATTCGAAAACAAACCCCCACACTAATCCAATTGACATTGGTGCAGGAAGAATTCCACTAGGAGGTAGTTCAAGGGAAGCCAGTGAGGCTCCAGAAGAAGGGCCTAGACCTAAAGAATCAGTGTTGGGTTACATAGAACGTGAATCTGTTGAAGAAACTGAGCATTTAGAAGACACACAAAATCCAGTTTCTGAACCATCTATCAGTGGGGGAAGGATACCTAGTGAAATGGTAGAAGAAGAAAGAAATGAAAATGCAGGCACTGAGACTGAGACCTTTGGGTTTCCAATCTTGGATATTTCCATAAACATTAGTATGAAGAACATATCATTGTCATCATTACCCACTTTCAGAGGTATGTCAACTGGAGATTCAGATTTATTTTTATTCGAGTTTGACATATTATGTAGAAGCTATAACTATTCAGACGATGTCCAAAAACTTAAGCTCTTTCCATCCACAATAAAGGACCCAGCCTTGAGATGGTTCATGAGCATAGGAGAGAATACAATTCTCTCCTGGGATCATATGAAAGACACATTTTTACGAAAATATCAAGACTATTGTAAGGACAATGCTAAAAATGACATTTTTAAAATGTAGCAGACCGAAGATGAAAGCCCTGAAGATTACTTAGAAAGGTTCTTATACAACTATCAGAAATAAAAATTATTCACCACAGACCCATTTGTAGTAAGAACAGTATTCTTGAAAGGTCTTAGAGATGACTGCATAGAAGTTTTAAATTTGCTAAGTTCAGGAGATGTGCACCCAAAGCCCTTTGTAGAAATTGTAGATTATTGTAGGAGATACTCAAGAGGACAAGCTAAAACCGGCAAAGGACCAAGATATCCTTTGAGCATAAATTTAAGAAAAAACTCATGGACTTTCACCAGAATTGAGTTAGGAAACTTATTAGAAAACTTTAAAACAGACATCTTGAGCACAATCAGTAACCAGTTAGATACCCTAAAACTGAAAAAGAAGCAAGAAGAAGTTGTTTTTTTTGCAATATTTTTTCCTAAATGTAGAAAGAAGCACCCTAAGAAAGAATGCCCATTAAATGTCATAGAGGTCTATGGCATGTGTACACTAGAGCACCCAACATCTGAATGTCCAACTTTGCTTGAGCTGCAAGCCATGTATAGGGGAGGAGGAGTCTCACAAGAACAATTGTACCCTTCTAGGAGGCCTTGGAGAGCACAAAACCCCAATACATTTTATGACCCTAATACACAATATCAACAACAACAATGGGGTCCTTCTCCAATTCCCTATCCCCAATGGACACCTCAGCAAGCTCAAACTCAACCTTGGCAACAAGGTTGGAGGGGACCTATGTATGGGACTCCCTCTTACCCAACATATCCACAGTATCCTACAAACATTTCCCAATTACTACTTGGATTTAACCCACCTCAGATACAATATTTACCTCCACCTCCGGTACAGGAGTAATTCACAGTACCCTTGAACCCTAACCAACAACAACAAGTACCTATAAATGCCAATCAATAGCCACAAATCCAAGCTACCCATAACCCTCCCAGACCAACAACAATTCCTGCCTAGCCAATTCCTAACCCCAATAATCGACCCACCCACCATTTACAGAATGCAGAAGCCCAAACCTTTCCCACCTATGAAATTCAACTAAGTTCCGAGAAAGTTGTAAATCAATCAAATTCTGGAGTAATAATTCAAGAAGAAAATGATAATCATTCTGAACAAGAAAATACTCAAACCACCCCTGTAGAAGGAGATACTTCCCCTCATATTCCACCCACTTCTCAGTTTGTAGGAATACCCCAACAAGTTAATCTTACACCCTACCCTGAAATATTATTAGAGAAGAAACTTGAGCCACCCTTGCACAAAGATATAGAGGATGAGTTACGAAATGTATGTGTAAAAATACCTCTGTTACAAGCCATTAGGGATATCCCCATATCTGCCAAAATCATAAGGGATCTTTTCCTTAAGAAACTAGGAAGGAAGAAGAAGGACCTCCCCTTGTTCAGGTGGTTGGACAATTATCTGAATTTATTTCTAAATTGCCATATAAATATAATGACCCTGGAAACCCAGTAGTCACTATTGAAATTAATGGTATTTCCTTACCAAACACACTCATTGATTTGGGTGCAGCAATTAATGTAATTCCTTTTTACACTATGCAAAAGCTCCAAATCAACCAGTTACGGCCAACCCAAACCATGATAGATTTGGCAGATAAGTCAGTCATTAGCCCTGCAGGAAGTTTAGATGATGTCATAGTCACACTAGCTTCTTAGGAATATCCAGTAGACTTTCTAGTCATCTATTCTAAATAATCCTCCAAACCAAGACACCCTGTGGTTCTTGGTCGCCCTTGGTTGGCCACAGCAGATGCCTTTATCAGTTGTCAGTCTGGTGAGATGACTATATCCAATGGCACACATAGTTAAAATCTTGTCCTCTTCCCTCCTGCTCAACCAGCACAAGAAATACATGTTTGGCTAGAAAACCCTTATGGAGAAGAAGATTGCATCAGACCCCTGTTAACACTTAAACAAATAAAAGGAATGCAAGAACAATCAAATGAACAAATCTTAAGTTTATTTTTGGTTGAGACGAACTGCATTGAATATCCTAGGTCTTTTGCAGAATTGTCACATATTTTCAGTTCTGAATTTCAACAAATTTGGCATCCTGATATCACTCAATTATATACGTTATCACTAGCTTCTTCATAGAAGGAAGACAATGTTGAACTTGTTGAGATTAGTTCGCGAAAATATTTATATATCAACTCCAGTTTGGAACCAGAGAAAAAGATGCAAGTAATTGAAATGCTCCAAAGACAATTTGATTCTTTTGCATGGGATTATACAGATATGAAAGGCATTCACCCTGACACATGCACACATCATATCTACACTAATGAACAAATCAGACCAGTTAGGCAGCCTCAGAGAAGGATGAATCTAGCCCTCAAATATATTGTAAAGGAAGAATTGAAAAAACTCCTTCGAGCCAATCTCATATACCCCATTTCAGATAGTCAATGGGTGTCTCCACTTGTCATAGTTCCCAAAAAAATGGTAAGTGGAGAATATGTGTAGACTTTATGGATTTGAAAAAATCCACCCATAGGGATTATTTTCCCTTACCATTTATTGATCAGGTGTTGGATACCTTGTCCAAAAAGAAGTATTTCTCATTCCTAGATGGGTTTAGTGGTTATAACCAAATATAGATAGCACCCGAAGATCAGGAAAAGACCACTTTCACCTACCCATGGGGAACCTATTCTTATAGGTTTCTTCCTTTTTGACTTTTCAATGCCCCAGCCAATTTCCAAAGGGTTGTCCTAGCCATTTTCTCTGACTTGACCAATGATTGCGTGGAAATATACATGGATGACTTTATAGTCCATGGGGATGACTTCCAGGAAGCTTTGACCAGTCTAGAAAAAGTCTTGATTAGGTGTAGGGAAACTAATCTTTTCCCAAGTAATGAAAATTCAAAGATGATGCTCACTGAAGGTATTGTTTTGGGACATCACATCTCTAGTTCTGGAATGAGAGTTGATCCTGCAAAAATTCATATTATCACACAAATCAGAATAACTTCCTCACAAAAGGAAGTTCGCAACTTTTTAGGGCATGTTGGCTAATATAGAAGATTCAGTTCGGATTTTACAAGCTTAGCTACCCCTTTATTCAAGTTATTATCTAAAGAAGTTGAATTTAATTGGAATGATGAATGCCAAGTATCTTTTGAGATTCTAAAACAAAAATTGTCAAGTACCCTTGTATTAAGAGGACCAAATTGGTCCCTTCCTTTTCATATCTGTACTGATGCCTTAGACACAACCCTGGGGGAAGTTCTTGGACAAAGGGAAAATGAAATGCCTTATGCTATTTACTTTTTCAATAAAAACCTTTCCCCAGCAGAAGTTCATTATATGGTCACAGAAAAAGAATTGTTAGTTGTAGTCTGTGCTATCAATAAATTTAGACACTATATTATAGGATATCAAGCTTTTGTACACACTGATCATTCATCCATAAAATTCTTAATGAACAAACCTGTAACAAATCTTATAGTTACACGATGGTTGTTATTATTACAAGAGTTTAATATCAATATTATTGATAGACCTGGTAAGGATAATCTTGTGGCTGATTTCTTATCGAGAATGATTCATCTTATTACAAGAGTTTAATATCAATATTATTGATAGACCTGGTAAGGATAATCTTGTGGCTGATTTCTTATCTAGATAATTCACTAGTAGATGATAACTTCCCTGATGAAAATTTGTTTGTTATTTCTACATTTACTCCTTGGTATGCATATGTAGCTAACTATCTTGTGACAGGGAAGATGCCTAAGAAATTGTCTCCTAGAGAAAAACAAAAAGTAATTCAACTAAGTGCAAACTATATGTGGCATGATGTCTGTCTTTATTAAACAGGACCAGATTTGGCAATCATAATATGTGTAAGGGAAGATGCGATCCATGATATTCTGAAATCTTTCCATGATGGTCCTTGTGGAGGCCATTTTGCTTACAAGAGGACCACCTATAAAGTTCTTCAATCTAGTTATTATGGGCCTAATATTTTGAAGGATGCTAGAACTTATGTATCCAATTGTGATGAATGCCAAGGAATGGGTAAGCCTACTGCATGAAACCAAATTCCACTTCAATCCCAAGTAGTCATTGAACATTTCAAAAAATGGGCATTAGATTTTGTAGGGCCCATAAATCCTTCATCTAAAAAGAAAAAGTACATACTTGTATGTACTAACTATGTGACTAAGTGGGTTGAAGCAAAATCTTTACCAACTGTAAGTGAACAATCAGTGGTAGATTTCCTTTTTAATGACATTTTTACTAGATTTGATGTACCTCGAGAAATTGCAACTGATCAGGGGACTCAATTTACCTCTAATCTAGTCAAAGTTGTTACAGAACAGTACCAAATCAAGCATAGGAAATCTACACCTTATCATCCACAGGCGAATGGGCAAGTAGAATCTACCAACAAAGTCATTGAATCCATTCTTACTAAAACAATACATCTACACCACAAGGATTGGGCTGATAGATTACTAGAAGCCTTATGGGCTTATATAATCACCTGTAGGAATACAAAAGGACATACACCTTAGGAGTTGGTGTACGAGAAGCAGGTGCTTCTCCCCATAGAATTCCAGATAAAAACCTTCAGGATTGTTGTACATGTTGGCATGAACTTAGATGAAGCCCAACAACAAAGTCTCTTGAAGCTTAATGAGCTGGATGAAGTCAGGCAGGAAGCACTTCAAAGAACCACCCTTATTCAAGAGCAAAGGACAAAATGGCATGCCAAGTATCTCAAAAAAAAAAAAAATCAACCCAGAGATTGGGCCTTATTGTATGACAGCAGGTTCAAGAAATTCAAAGGTAAGTTAACTACTCTTTGGTTGGGACCGTACTAGATTGACATTGTCTATGATAATGGTTCGATCAGTATAAAAACAATTGACGAACATCAAACACCCCTACTCGTGAATGGCCACCGATTGAGAATTTATAACAAACCCCTGTCAAAAGAGGAATTTCTGACACGTGTGCTACATAATTCAGATATGTTGGTGATCAGTAAGGAAGGAGATATTCCTACTGATCCACATTGATTGATTGATTGATTTTAAAAACTTTTGTACATAGGTGTGTGGACTGTGTTTTGTTAATAAGATGAAGGTAACAATGAATTCTTACTTCCTTTGTTTTACTTTCGCATTTTATTTTTGTTAGTAGATTTCTGTAATTTATTTGATATTTCACGAACTTGCTAAAACATTAGTTTGTAAGCATCAACAATACTTTGTTCTGGTCTGGTACCAGTAGTGTTGATCTGGTACCAGAAATTCTATTATGGTCCTGTACCAACAGTCCTGTGTTGTTCCGATACCAGAAGTCTGTCCTTATACAGTACTATCAGGACATGTCATCTAATTGACAAAGAATTCTATGCCTATTTTAATATCTGATGTCAATTAATATGAAGTGTGAATTCGTGCAGTAACCACTTAATTTGGAATCAAGGAGTTGACTGCAGCATCAAATGGCATCTCTTATCAAGCAATAATTTCTTTCGGTTCAGTTGTTAGCTAAAGGGAAGTATTTTAATTTCTTTTAGTTCTGTTGTTGGCTGAATGGAAGTATTTTATTTTCTTTTGGTTCTGTTGTTGGCTGAAAGGAAGTATCTTAATTTCTTTTGGTTCTATTGCTTGACAGAAAAGATATAATTTCTTTTACCTAGGTTATTTGCTAAGGAACCATGCTTAATCTGATTTAAAGTTTAGAGGTTGCCTTCATCAAAAGTCCATTACAAACAGCATCAGTATTTTAGCATGATTAAAAGGAATTAAAAATATTAGCCTACAAGTAGCTATTTCACCCTAACTAGACTTCAACAGTAATCATTGGATTATCTTTACTAAAGAGTAGCATATGAGTATACGAACACTCTCTGTCGTGGGCACACTAGGAAACTTTTATGGAAGAGGATGCATCAGTACCCTAAGATAACTTTAGGTCATTCTCTTATGGACAAACTCAGACAAACCATACATCTGGAATATTCTAAATAAATAATGTACATAAATAAGTTTATTTTTCCTTCAAACAAATATTTAAAGACATTCAAAAAAGAGAGTATACCTAATAACCCAATATCAACCCAGCCTGTAAAAGGGTTTTCATATGATCCTCCCCCTATCACTTGTGCAAAAGAACTCTTTAACAAAAAATAAAATAGGTGACTATGGACACGAAGCCTCTGATAGAAAAAGGGTTTAAGAGACTAACCCATTGGGATGTTGAACAGGTTTGTTGGAAGCGGGTACTGGTCTTTGGTATGACTGGGCAAACCCATCAGGGTATTGAACAAGCTTGTTGGCAATGGGGCATTCTTCCTGGGGAAGTTATGTCTCTCACTAAATATCACAACTACCCCACTGGAGTACTAAACATGCTTGCTGGCAGTGGGTTCTGGTTTGAGAAATGTCTCATTTATACTTGTTTGATTGAAAAATTCACTTTTGTCATTTATGAATACTACAAGAAAATGTCACTGTTGACATTTATAATACACAAATTCCATATTAATAAACAAAATGAATACTACAAGTAAATGTCCATTTGAGAATTACCCTAAGTCAACTTTACCGGTCTAACATCTAAATCCTACATTACCTAAGAAGGAAACTTCTAAAGAGTGGGACCCTGACTACAAAATCTAATCTACTTACACTGTGAAATTTATCCATAACATCTAATGATAGTAGATATATTAAGCAAGTTAGGTTGGATATGTTCCTATGGAAAAATAAAAAAACCTCCCTGTTTTCATTGCTGAATGTGGTGCTTGTCAATAAGCTATCAGAAGAAAGGCAATCTCATTTTTAACAAAAAAATAAGGCATGAGATCATATGCTAGGTGAAAGATGTACTTTTAGAATTTGACTTGATTTCTCTTCTCTTATCAATTTTCTTTCATTATGATACAATGTGTTAGATATTTTTGCATAAGGATATGCAACACCTTTGGCATGGGGGAGGATCAAAGAGCCTCTTTCGAGACTCTTTTCTAGTCTCACATCTCATCCTCAGAGACCATCATGTTCACCGTACAATCCTGCAGAACCAGACACAAAGGAAGAAATTCAAAAACAAGCACAGAATAAAGAACTTCATAAGGTACATGAAATTCCGGTACTCCTCCTCCAAAAAACTCCAGCCTAAAAAGATGAACTCTGATAATCTACAATTCAAATACAAAGTCAGTCGCATATGCTATGGGTATTGGTTATGCAATGTTAAAAGCAAAGGTAACATGGTATTGTTTATTTTCCTTTGCTTATAAAACTACGATATGTATGAAATTGTATACTAGATCTTATGACCTTATTGTTAAAACCATGTGCTTAACTTTTTGTTACTTCCCTCATACCCATATGCTTAACCTTAATCAATTTCCTTACCACATAAGCGCTTGAAAAGATATGGAGGGAAAAATCACATCAAATGTGTGAATGTATTTATGAACTGAAATGAGAATGTCCAATAATGATGAGACACAACCTTAAACCAAGAACGTGCTTTACCCTTAGTAATCATGAATCTACCTTGTAACATGTTTCATGATTCAACATCAAATTCACCGCTTAAAGGTCCAATGGCCTATCCCAAACAATAATGATGTTTTTGCTACCAAACATCTCGTTCCCATCATTATACTAATGGGCATAAATGAAATGGATTATCTGGGTGGCGAAGCCATCCAGATGAGCCCCATCTCATCTTAAATTTCTTTGCAGCATATTTACTTAAACCCACCTTTTGAATTATCAATGCCATCACTGTTTTCCCTGCCATTACCTATTTTTCCCCATTTCAAAGCCAAATCCTCTATGCGATATCCGGTACCAAACCCTTATGCTCACAGTTGACCAAACTCTTATGCTACAACCTGGTTTACATTCACAGTTTATAAGGATGGTTGTGAGTAGGCATGAACTGGTCTTCCATATTTATAGGGAGACGGAGGAGTTCTAGCTATGTAGAGATAAGTATGCTAGATCGGGTTGGATTCCGTTTTTAGAAAAAATCACAGGTTGTCATGAGGGGGTATCTCATGCATTTATCCAAAGTTACGATGGAGAGATTGTGTACATAGGCAACCTACATATAACAATTAATGAAGCAACTCTAAGAGATATCATGGGATTACCTAGCAGAGGAGACAAGTATTTCAAAGGAGTAGGAATCAATAAGGAAATGTGATGCAGACCCCGGACCCTCGGGCCAAGATCCGCAGGATCATTCTAAATATTTCCCTGAGTCTAATTGACTCTTTGATTTCCCCATAGGGAATAATTCACACCCATAACTAGGTGTATTCCACAGGTCCTTCTGATTTATGTCTACGTGATCAAACACCGGCGTTAACTCCACAACCAACCAACAAATGTGATCAGGGATTTTTCCCTTTCGAGATTTTAGATTTCGCGATTTTGCAAACACTGTTGTCGAGTCCCTTATCTCTTCAACCTCTGAAATCTGAAACGTCAATGAGGGTCGACTCCTTCAATGTTTCAAACACACACCTCTTGTTTCCCCTTATTTCGGCTTTCTGGGACTTGAGTGATCGACCAACACTCGTTTCTCTTTCCTTTATGATTTCTCAGTTTCTGAAATTTCCCCTTTTTGGTGAGATCGATGGTCTTTCAGGACTTTAGCTGAAGCTCGACCACCTCTTTCGGCTTCCATCACACATATCCTCCGACTGGTGCTTGGGACCCTGCTTTCGGCTTTTCGCTCTTCACAATTTTGGGAGTTGCGTTGACATGCAACTCTCTCTCTTGACTCTCGGAACCCCGAAACCCAATTGGGGCCCAAAGTTATTCTTCCGCGACCTTTTAGGCAGTTTTCTCCTTCCTCTCTTTGCGATTTTGTGAACCAAAAGTTTGAACTCTCGATTCCAAAAATCGCTACCTCCTCTTCTTCCCGACACCTGAAGTGTCGAAATCCTGAAATTCCATGCCAAAGTCCTGTCACGTTTCGCGACTTCGGGATTTTCACTCCACTATGTCTGGGTTCCTTGTCGTGAAGACTCCCGAAATACCGAACTCCGAATTCCTGAAGTGTCAAAACTCACTCATTCAGCTTCACATGCAATAATCCCTTTCGCGGTTCAGGAATGTGAGTGGCCAAAGGTTTTGGTCTGCACTTCAACCTTACGAAACCAAAAATTCCGAAATGATCTAACAGCTCAATTGACCACAATAAACGGTCCACATTGATTCTTGAAACCAAAGTGATGGGTTCACCCAACTCCTAAACACCTTGCAGCTTCACTGGATCCTACGGTCCTTGCAACTTCACGAGTTCTCCACGGAGAATTCTGACCGGCTGATTCACTCCTCAAGAATCTCTGCCCAAACTGACTTGGCGTCCTCACACTGAACTTAACTTTTGCGCGATGATTTCTCTCCCCATCTTCCTTTGGACTCTTCAAGGTACTAACCCTCTTGATCTTTCACTTGTGAACTTAAGTCTCCAAGAGAGATCCTGCTCGCACTCCTTGCGGAAATCTTTCAAATAACCTCTAGTTATTTGAGTCCCCGACTCTGTGCACTCTTTGCAACAGCAGTACTTCCACCTTCACCTTAGTTGATAACTTCTAAGGCTTCAACTAGACCACGCACACCTTGCATGGCTCTATGCTTCACCTACACTTCTATTGGTATGAGAACAATGGTATCTCTCCTAAGCTTTCTGAGATAAAACTCAGACTCTTGTCAATGCACACCTTGCTGACATTTCACTACACTCCTTGCAGGAACTCTCAGGATGAGAAACAATTGAAACTCATTCTTCTCCTCTATCAGACTTCATACACTTAACACGAAATCACACATTTAACCCAGCATTGAAACAAATGCATAAACAGAGAGAATAAAACAACTATAAACATACCATTCAACAAATGTAAACAGTGAGCATCATAACACCATGAATATTGAGTGAAAGATTCATATATTAACTCAAGTGCTCTTGTACATGGGTTCTTCTCTACAGCTCTCCAGCTTATGAATTATGAATGATCCTAATGTTACAATGATACAATAATACAAGGGTGAGGGTGTCTATATCGGTTTTCCCTCCTACTCTTTAAACTGTCTAATCTATGAATTCAAATCTACCTACTTTCATTAATTACATATAAATGCCTTTACATTCTACAGATGAGAGCAATGCTCAAAATCTGTTTACAACATCTAAGATATAAATGTAAGTATGCTTCCCCAGCTAACACATTAATATTTGTTTCATTAATTTTTCAAAACTTTCCAAAAACATGCACTGGTGCTTTTCCGGTTGTCTTCCGCCTTTTACGTTGCTTGCTTGGCTGGCTGCTTACGATGCTCCTGCTTCATACTCCCTCGCTTGAAAATTTTCATGAACTCTTGTTCATGAGCTCTTGCACGGTCTGTCCATGCTTTTGAATTTCTGCTTCATCCTCCCAGCTGCCATCTTCAACTGGATGTCCCTTCCATTTGACCAAGTATTCAAAATACTCTCTTCTCTTGGTCTTTTTGCTAACCCTTTTGTCAATTATGCTTTCCTTCTACGGTTTTTCAGCTACGGGCATATGCTTTGTCCATTGAATTTGTTTTTGATCATCTTCTGCTCCTTCTACTTCATCTCTGTAAGGGTACAAATCCGCAACATTGAATATCGGTGAGATTTCGATCCCATCAGGTAATTCAACCTCATATGTGTTTGGTCCAAATTTCCTTATGACCTTGCACGGTCCAATCTTTTTCATCTTCAGTTTGTTATACGTACCCATTGGGAACCTTTCCTTCCTCAGATGTGCAAGAATCAGATCACCAACTTCAAATTGAAGTTCTCGCCTGTGTTGATCTGCTCTCTATTTGTATTCCTGACTTGAATTCTGCAATCGCTCCTTAACTCAGATGTGGAGCTCCTTCATTCCTTTTGCAAAGTCCTCTGGACTAGCACTCCTGAATTCATTTTGTTCTGAATCTTTCAATTCAGAAACTCCCCTTGGTTGCATTTTATATACAATATGGAATGGACTCTGCCATGTGCTTCTATTAAGCGAATCATTGTAAGTGAATTCTGCCTGTGGTAGAATGTGATCCCACTGACTGTGGTGTTCAGTCACTAAGCTCCTCAACAAATCTCCCAAGATCCTGTTCACAACTTATCTTTGTCCATATGCCTAAGGATGATATGTTGAGATAAAAGACAAACTTGTCCCCAACTTCTTCCATAAGGTCCTCCAGAAATTCCCTATGAACTTGGTATCTCAATCAGACATGATACTCTTTGGCAAGTCGTGAAGTCTGACGACTTCCTTGAAAAACAGGTTCTCAATATGAGTTGCGTCACTGGTTTTCTGGCATGGTATGAAATGTGTCATCTTTGAAAATCTGTCAACTACTACAAAGATTGAATCACATCCTCTTTGTGTCCTTGGCAGTCCCAATATAAAATCCATGCTCACTTTGTCCCATGGCCTTTCTGGTATGGGTAATGGTTGATATAATCCTATGTTTTGCCTTTTTCCTTTCGTGTGATAACAAATTCTGCATCTATCCATGAATTTCTTAACATCTATCCTCATCCCTAGCCAAAAATATGAGCCATTCAACCTTGAGAACGTCTTGTCATGACCGAAATGTCTGGCCAATCCTCCAATGTGTTTTTCCTTCAGCAGATTCTCCCTCATGGAGAATTTTGGAATACATAGTTGATTTCCCCTGAACAATAATCCATCCTGGATCATGTATTCAGTCCATTGGCTTCTTTCCCTAAGAACTAGATTCTCATATGCCTCATATGCCTCCTTAAAATCTAGGTCATCCCTGTACATTTCTTTGAGGTTATCAAAACCTAAGTCTTAACTCTGAATTCCTGCATAAGCAAACATTTCCTGCTCAAAGAATCAACAACTTTGTTAGCAGCTCCAGAAA
The DNA here is from genome assembly GCA_000966675.3 of Picea glauca. Taxonomy (NCBI): domain Eukaryota; kingdom Viridiplantae; phylum Streptophyta; class Pinopsida; order Pinales; family Pinaceae; genus Picea; species Picea glauca. The sequence continues at coordinate 90,317 of JZKD02S2169303.1, read as the reverse complement.
TATGCTTAGTCACAAAAGTAAAATTCTGCATGAATTCAACCCATTTAGCATGTTTTTGGTTCAACTTCTCCTATTGAGTCATGAATTGTAAAGCATGATTATCACTGTACAAATCAAACTATTTAGGAACCAAATAATGTCTCCATTTCTTTAGCACTTGTATGATTGCATAGAATTCTTTGTCATATGTTGAGTACTTAATCTTCGCTTCATTCAGTTTCTCACTGAAATATGTGATCGGCCTATTGTCTTGGCTCAAGACCGCTCCAATTGCAAATCCACTCACATCACACCTAACCTGGAATGTCTTGCTGAAATATGGCAAAACCAGAATTGGTTGCTCAGTGATCCTCTTCTTCAGCAGATTGAAGCTCTTATCTTCTTCTTCTGTCCAGTGAAAATATTTATGCCTTTTCTTCACCATATCCATCATTGGTGCATTGATTCCACTGAAATTTTGAATGAATTTCTTGTAGAAACTTTCCAAACCATGGAAGCTTCGTACTTCAAATATACTCTTCGGCGATGGCCAATTCTTAATCGCCTTTATCTTTTCCGGATCCATTTTTAATTCATTTGCAGAGATAACAAAACCCAAATAAATGAGTTATGTTCTCATAAATGATGATTTCTTCATATTAATCAGCAATTTCTCTTGTTGTAGTCTCCTCATCACTGCAGCTAAATGCTTTAAGTCCTCTGCTTTTGTCCTGCTGAAAATTAATATATCATCAAGATATACAATGATGAATTTCCCTATGAAATCCTTCAGGACTTCGTTCATCAATTGCATGAAAGTACTGGGTGAATTCTTTAAGCCAAATTGCATAACAAGCCATTCATACAGCCCCTCATTCGTCTTGAATGTTGTCTTCCATTCATCACCTTCTCTCATCTGAATTTGATGATACCTGCTTTTCAAATCAATCTTTAAAAAAAACTTTGCTCCACTCAAGCAATCCATCAAGTCATCCATCCTTGGAAATGGAAATCTGTATCTGATGGTAATCTTATTGATTACCCTTGAGTCTGGACACATTCTCCAACCTCCATCTTTATTTGGGCTAAGCATTGTTGGAACAATGCATGGACTCAAGCTTTCTCGAATCAATCCTTTGTCCATTAAGTCCTGAACTTGTCTCTTGACTTCTTCATTTTCCTGCAGCGTCAATCTGTACGCGGCTTTGTTTGGAAAACTGGCTCTAGGTATAAGGTCGATATGATGGCTTATACTCCTGATAGGTGGCAACGAACAAGGTAGTTCGTCCAATACTATATCAGCAAACTCTCCCAGCAATTCCTGGATTTCTTCTGGTAAATCATCTATTCTTGTACTGGTCAAAACAATTTTAGGCTTCCTGACCACAATAAATTGTGTGTCTTCCTTCTTTTTAACCTCCTTAAGAAGTTCCTTTCCACTCATGAGAAGTACAATGTTGCTCACCTTTGTTTTCACTTCTTGGTTCTTAATCGGAAGCAACATGTGAGTCCTACCATTTTTCTCCAGGGTGTATGTGTTCTTTCTCCCATCATGAACTACGTTTCTATCATATTGCCATGGTATACCCAACAATAGATGACAAACATCCATGGGAATGACATCACATAATATTTCATCTTTATATTCTCCTATTTTAAATTCAACTAAACATTGTTTAGTGGCATTTACCTAATGTCCTTTTTATAGCCACGAAACTCTGTATGGTCTTGGATGTGCAACAGTCTCCAGCTCCAGCGTTTCTACCATATATGTAGATACGAGATTGTCTATGCTACTACTATCCACTATGACCTTGCATACCCTATCCTTAGTTTTGCAAGCAGTCTGAAACAACTTGTTTCTTTGGGTTGGGTTCTCTGCCTCCTTCTCTGGCTTCAAGAGAACTTTCCTCATCATTAAGGATCTTCCACCCTCAGCATATTCTGCCTCAACATTCTATCCTTGAGCTTTGGTAATGTGAGTTTCACCACCATATTTCTTCTTATCTGGACACTCATAGGATTTATGTCCGATTTTTCCATAGACGAAGCATTTTACTTCACCGCCTCTACCTCTTCCTCTTCCTCTGGATCGAGGAAAAGTGTTTCTATCAGCATACTGCCTTCCCTATGAACTTCCTCCTCTTTCAGGTTGAGTTTGAGGTTTCTTTCCCTCTTCTTTAGGTCTCTGAGTTCTGTCTTGGGAAATTGTTTTGCCTTTGCTTTGACTTCTTCCTCGGCTTCTTTGACCTTGCTTCCAGCTCAGGTTCTCTTCAGATTTCAGAGCCATATGATAAGCATCTTCCACAGTCTGAATGGTCATCATGCTCATCTCATATTGAATGTCATATCGCAGACCATTCATGTACCTGGAAACTTTTTCATCATCACTTTCTTGATGACCTGCTCTGATGTTTATCCTGTAGAATTCTTTAGTGTATTCTTTCACTGGCATCAGCTTCTGTCTCAAATTCTGCATCCTCCGAAACAGAGTCACTTGATAATCCCTGGGTATAAATTTGGCTTTCATCTTTGCAACCATTCTATCCTAGATTTTGATTTCCTGCTTGCCCTTGCAGCGTCTGTCAGCCTGCAGTTCATCCCACCATAGTGTTGCATGCCCTTTAAGTCTAGTAATGGCATGTTTTAATTTCTTGTCTTCCTCGACATCCTCATAGTCGAAGTATTTATCCAGAGCTCTAATCCAGTCTAGAATCTCTTCAACATCCAAGTTTCCCTCATACACTAGAATGTCCATTTTCGCTCTGGCACCTATCCTTGCAATAGCCTTGAATAGGCGTTCATCTGCAGCATCTTCGACTGCAACTTCTTCTTATTTGTTTCCAGCTTCATTCTCACTTTCAGCTTTGCTGATATCCCCAGCATCGACTGTGCACCTCTATGCTATCTCTATGGCATCAAGCCTGTCACATAACTCACGCATTTCTCTTTCCCTTGCTAGATCAAGCATTGGCATTGGCCTGTCTCTTCTTCTCGGTGGCATGGATGTAAAATGTTCCTCTTTTCTCTGCTATAGAAAGCAAACAACTTGTTTTGCATCTCTGATACCAAATGATGCAGACCCCCGACCCTCGGGCCAAGATCCGCACAGGATCGTTCTAAATCTTTCCCTGAGTATGATTGACTCTTTGATTTCCCCACAGGGAATACTTCACACCCACAACCAAGTGTATTCCACAGGTCCTTCTGAGTTATGCCTACATGATCAAACACCGGCGTTAACTCCACAATCGACCAACAAATGTGATCAGGGATTTTTCCCTTTCGGGATTTCGGATTTCACGATTTTGTGAATACTTTTGTCGAGTCCCTTATCTCTTCAACCTCCGAAACCTAAAACGTCAACGAGGGTTGAATCCTTCAATGCATCGAACACACGCCTCTTGTTTCCCCTTATTTTGTCTTTTCGGGACTTGAGTGATCGACCAACAGTCGTTCCTCTTTCCTTTATGATTTCCCGGTTTCCGAAATTTTCCCTTTTTGGTGAGATCGATGGTCTTTTGGGACTTTCACTGAAACTCGACCACCTCTTTCGGCTTCCGTCACACGTATCCTCCTATTGGTGCTTGGGACCCTACTTTCAGCTTTTCACTCTTCACGATTTCGGGATTTGCGTTGACATACAACTCTGTCTCTTGACACCCGGAACCTCGAAACCCGATTGGGGCCTAAAGTTATTCTTCCGTGACCCTTTTAGGAGTTTTCTCCTTCCACTCTTCAGGATTTCGCGAACCGAAAGTTTGAACTCTCGATTCCAAAAATCACTACCTCCTCTGCTTCTTGATTCCTGAAGTGTCGAAATCTTGAAATTCCATGCCAAAGTCCTGTTGAGTTTCGCGACTTCGAGATTTTCACTCCACTATGTTCTAGTTCCTTGTCATTAGGACTCTCGAAATATCGAACTCTGAATTCCCGAAGTGTCGAAACTCACTCGTTTAGCTTCACACGCAATAATCCCTTTCGCGGTTCGGGAATGTGAGTGGCCAAAGGTTTTGGTCTGCACTTGAACCTTACGAAACCCGAAATTATAAAATGATCTAACATCTCAAATGACCACAATAAATGACCCACGTTGATTCTTGAAACCAAAGTGATGGGTTCACCCAACTCCTAACCACCTTGCAGCTTCACTGGATCCTACGGTCCTCACGACTTCGTGAGTTCTCCACAGAGAATTATGACCGTCTGATTCACTCCTCAAGAATATCTGGCCAAACTGACTTGGCGTCCTCCCACTGAACTTAACTTCTACGCGATTATTTCGCTCCCCGTCTTCCTTTGGAATCTTCAAGGTACTAACCCTCCTGAGCTTTCACTTGTGAACTTAAGTCTCCAAGAGATATCCTGCTCGCACTCCTTGCGGAAATCTTTCAAATAACCTCTAGTTATTTGAGTCCCCGACTCTGTGCACTCTTCGAAATTCCTTCCACCTTCACCTTAGTTGATAACTTCTAATTCTTCAACTATTCTGTGCACACCTTGCATGACTCTGTGCTTCACCTGCACTTCTTCTGGTATGAGAACAACGATATCTCTCTTGAGCTTTCTGAGATAAAACTTAGACTCTTGTCAACGCACACCTTGCAGACGTTTCACTGCACTCCTTCATGAACTCTCAGGATGAGAAACAATTGAAACTCATTCTTCTCCTCTATCAGACTTCATACACTTAACACAAAATCACAGATTTAACCCAGCATTGAAACAAATGCATAAACAGAGAGAATAAAACAACTATAAACATACCATTCAGCAAATGTAAACAGTAAGCATCATAACACCATGAATATAGATTCAAACCTTCATATATTAACTCAAGTTCTCTTGTACATGGGTTCTTCTCTACAGCTCTCCAGCTTATGAATTCTGAATGATCCTAATGTTACAATGATACAATAACACAAGGGTGAGGGTGTCTATATCCGTTTTTCCTCCTACTCTCTAAACTGTCTAATCTATGAATTCAAATCTACCCACTTTCATTAATTATGTATAAATGCATTTACATTCTACAAATGAGAGTAGTGCTCAAAATATGTTTACAACATATAAGATATAAATGTAAGTATGTTTCCTCAGCTATCACATTAATATATGTTTCATTAATTTTTCAAAACATTTCAAAAACGTGCGTTGGTGCTTTTCCAGCTGTCTTCCACCTTTTGCGTTGCTTGCTTGGTTGGATGCTTACAATGCTCATGCATCAAAATGTGCCAAAGATTTCTGAAAGAAGACCATCAGTACCCTGATTGGAAAAAGGGGATTTCTAGAAACTATATCAAGGAGGAATATCATCCAATGCTTGTCAGCCTCCAACAATTCCTCACTTGTGAAGGCAGGTATGTTGTAACTTTCCTATATCACCTTAGGCTTTTGTTGCACTTTGAAGGAGGTCCTGAAATTGAATTTCCATACTTTTTATGGATGAGCCTAAACAAGATGGTGAGAGGTGTCAAATCCTTATCTAAAACTGAGAAGACTAGTATGTATCATCAGGGTCTTATCAAAATGCTAGTTATACATTAAATCAGGAAGCAAGGGTTTAGTTGGAAAACCCTCATCACTCAACACCTTTCCATAGAAAATGAACCTGTAGAGGAAGCCCAGCCTGGTCCAGATGAAGATAAGGAACCTAAGAAGAAAAAAGGCAATAAATACAAGATATCTCCATCATCCTCCAAAGAAGTGAGCCAAAAAGATAAAGCTAGGATAAAAAAAAAGACCGAAGAGCTCATAACTCTTCAAGTAAACAAGTAGGGCCCTCTTCCTCGGTTAATAAGACTTTTAAAAGTCAAGAATCGAAAGATAAATCTGAATTAGTATAAGAGATCTCAGTAGTATAACTTGAGGAGAAGGGTCATAAATCAAAACCTTTGAGGATAGAGAAGAGTAGCTCAAAGAATAAAGGTGAACAATCTATAAAACAACCTCTTGTAACCATTCCACAGACAGAAAAGAGGAAGAGGAAACTTGTTAGAACTTCTGAGAAGAAGAATCCATCACCCCCTTCTAAAAGAACCACAAGGAGCATGGAAAAGAAAGGAAAAGCAGTTTCCAGTCCTCTTACACATGAAGACCCAATAGATTTTACCTCCTCTCCTCTAGACCTACCAGTCTAGGACGACATCCCTAGCTTAACTGAGGAGCAAGTTACTATTACTTTGTGTGGGATGAGAGAGGAAGTGGAGGAAAGAGAACACATCCAGTCAGAAACAATGGAGTCAATGAGGACCTTAACAAAAGGACAGATGAAGAATAAGATTGAGGAGCTACAAAAACAAAATTAGGAACTAAAACAAGAGGTGAATGAATACCAACTACTGGATAGGTATATCAAAAAGGAAAATGAGCAACTAAAGGCAACCAGCCAGCAACTCCAAGATGACCATGACGAGACTTCTAATAAGATCAAAAAGGTAATAAGACTCTTACAATACATTAGGGTCATAAAAAGGGAGCTAAAAGTAGAAGCCGCAGTTGTCAACATCATTGATCCACAAGAGTAAAGAGAATGGAGTCTCAAGTTTTGTAAAATTTTGAGTATGTTTCAGTTGCATGAGGACATGCAATGATTTTGGCATGGGGGAATGTTGAGCCTCTAAATTGACATCCCCATTACCATATTATACTCCTCATTTATACCTTTTTGGACTACCTAATCTTGGATAAATGACAAAGAACACTATCTCTAGTCACTTATAAGGTAATGAGGTAAAGTATACTTGAATTCATGCATTTTCTGGTTTATTAAGCTAGGATATTCAATATTTCATGTACTAATGTTTAAATTTCAATATGTAGCCTTTGACCTTTGGACAAGTCCGGCACTTCTATGTCAGCCAAGCCATCTGGTACTTATGCGCCAGATCACCCACTGTCTAAATCTAGTACCAAGAGCACCTTCCATTCATATCCACTACCCACAAATCATTCACTGTCGCAATCTGGTACCAACGTCCGCAGACAGTTTTAGTCTAGTACCAACCAATTGCGTGTTGTTTGGATCTGGTACTATCTACCGTATCTCACCTGTCATGATCCAGTACCAACACAGGAAACAGAGTATGCCAAGTTTAGCTCCAGATCGTACCTAAGATAATTGTTGAATGTTTATTAGATCATCAAAGTTTCTAGCAAGACTATGTTAAGCTAGTTTGATTATTGCTTCATCCTCATACACTTCGTGTCATGAGGATGAAGCTTAAAATATGTAACTGAATATATAAATTTGACAATCGTTGATCTGCTAAAGATTTCACCTCCTTGTGTTTCATGACTGAAACTATTTAAATAGTCATGGAAAGGATGGTGGGAGATATAGAGAGATATCATAACACAGCACGTGAAGCAGCGTTGCATATTATAGAACATATCTTGATTTTGAAGTTTAATAGAAGAATGTCATTTATTCCCATGTCTTGATCATTTATGAATGAATGTGAGTTGAGTTGTTAGTATAGTCTAATTTCATGTTTTTAGATCTGAGTAAGAGTGTTGTGTTGATTGAAGATCAACTTACTATAGAATCCAACCACTGACCTGTTGAAGCGACAAGGGCCCACCTCCCAACAGAGGTCAACATCCTTATAGATTAGTGTTAGGATTTGATTTCAGTAGTGTAATTGTTAGGTTAGATGAAGCTTTGATTTCTCAATTTAATTCATCATATCTGACAGTTTCAGATGTTAGTAGCACAGTTCAGTTTAGGATTTTGATTACATGATTGCTTAAGATCTTTATTTACTTTGTTTTTGCATATGCCATGTTTCTATTCTTATGGATTTGATTTCTCTTAGTGAACTAGTGAAGTTCACAACAGATCATTGTGAGCCATAGCATATCCAATATATTGGCTACTGAACTACCCATGATATGCCTCGATGATTGATGTGTGATTTCCTTTTCAGAGTGTGATAGCATAGTTAGATTTATGGGTCAAATAACAGAGTTGATTTTTCAAAGGACTCCATCTCATACTTGCATGTGCCACAATGGAGTAGATAGCCTCTCTATGAAAGTAAACCAAAGTTTGTTTTAGTTTGATAGTTGTTTTTATTCCCAGCATGCATAATCCAGAATATTTCTATACTCGTGATATTCGAATTACCTCTCTTACTGGTGTCTTGTAACTCTGTTGATTGCGAATTATGGATTGATAATTAATGAGTGCATTATACTAATCATATAAGCAGCACAATAGGTTGTATCCATTCATTTTTTTGGATAATAAAAAGGAAGGACCTGGTAATTTCTCTGGTGGACGTATCCCACACTGTGTGAACCACGTCTATCTATGTCTCTATTGTATTGTGTATCTTCTGTGTTTTATTTCCACATTTTTTTTTATTGCTCTGTGATCCTGTTTTTCCAACACCATAAGCTGAGGTACTTGTTTGAATCACACCCTACTACAACAATTGTTGCAACTTCTTATTCACTTCATTCGCTTCTAGAACAGGTTGTCTATACAGCCCAATATTTGGCAATGGGGAGTCTAGAAATAACTGTAATTTTTATTCCACGTCCCTCTTGGGGAGTATCCCTTTAGGCTTCATGAACACTCCTTTGTATTCATGTAGAAATTCCTCCAATTGATGTTTCTGTTGTTTATTACACCCCTCCAAGGATTCCTTCACTCTCATTGACTCATCATCAAACTAATTTTCTCTTAAGAAAATAAAAAAATATTTCTTACTAGAACTAATCAACTTCTTTGCTTGGTTGGCACTTACCAATGAGGTCTTTGAATTTCCTTTATGTGAATTAATGGTGTAGGACTTCTCATCCTTGATCAGTCAGTATTGGTTGGTTCTCTGCATGAAGACAACATCCCTCATATACATGTAGGGGATTCCAAACACTACTCCACATATATCAAGAGGTACTACATCTAATTCCACTTCATCAATAAAATCAACACTTACAACAAATTTAATCTTACATTGTTTCGTTACCTTTATCTCTACATCCTTGTTTACCCAACCTAATGGATCGAGGCTATGATGATCGTGAACCTTCAATCCAATATTTTTGAATAGGTCCATTGTTATGAGGTTATCATGTGAACCAAAGTCAAACAAAGCATCTATCTTGGTGTTCTTGGACTAAATCTTGATGCCGAAGAGCTTGGTCATCTCCTTTTCTTCCTCGTGATGAAGGCTACTCAAATTCACCTCCTTCTGCATAGATGTGCAGATGATATTTTCATCCACGTATGATCTACTTTCAATGTAATGTCCCCAAGGCCGAGCCTTTTATAAATCTGATGTACGAAACGAATTGTACATATGTGTTATAGGCTGGTGAGCCGCGTTCCTATAAGCTATAGGCTTATGTGTTTGTTAGGCCAGGGAGCCTAAGTGTTGAAGGCCAGGAGCCTGTTGTTGTACTTGTAAGTATGTAGAATATTTAATAAAATATAAACACCGCTAGGTGCAGACCGACCACGATGAATGAGTGAAGGGGGACTGAGCGTCCACAGAGTGGGTAAGGAATTAGGGGCTGGAAGGTGGGAAAGGGGCTAAGTGTTGAGCCTAGAGGCTAAGCCTAGGGGGGGGCTTAAACCTAGAAATAATATTTTAATATTATTTCAAAAGATATGTGCATCATATGTTTTCATCCTAAGTCCTTTTGGAAGGACACGTGATTTCCCAAGTGGTGGGAGGAATGTGTGCTGGTGGAACGCATGCAGTCCCATGGGTGACAAGTGTCAACCCTGGCGCATGCACTAAAAGGTTGGGATGAGCCGTGAGAAGGGTTGCTCCTCTTCCATTCGACCCGGTATGGCCCTGAGTGTGAGGGGTGTGAGCTTGTCTGCAAGAGACCTCGTGCAATCCTGAAACGAGGGGAAAAAGCCTGTGTTTGTTCTACGAAATCCATGTACACCCTCTGTTCTCAGAGTCGAGAAGATTGTGTTCATCTAAAAATATAGTTCACTCCTTACCCGTTCGGAACCAGAGAGTCTGTGTAATTCCCTGCTTGGATTGTTGTCACGCGTTCCCAGAATCAACACCGTGAGACCTTGTCGCCATTGTTGAGCTTGTGTGAGAAGCCCGAGTCTGTATTCCCGGTTGACTGTGGTGGTCACGCAGTGCTAGTCTGCACATGGCATACTGGCCAAAGTAAGCCATTGTTGAGCTTGTGTATGACCCCTCTCCAGGTGAGGGAGGTGGTTGATGTTGGAAGAGGCAGGTTGTCAGGCCTGCGAGCAACTCTTTCCAGGTGAAAGAGTTTGCTGGGAAGTGGTTTCTTCCAGAGAGTGTCCAGCACCAGCTATAGGCTCTGAGACTTCCTGATCCGGCCTGTTGCCGAGACCCAGAGAGGGAGGTTAGAACTGATGGACTGTACGTGTGAAGGTGTATACTCCCGGGTGGAACAGGCATGTGGGGAATGAGAGTCTGGTAGTAGTGGGCGTAAGATGGCATATTTGGGAAGAATCCTTCCAGATATTTATGTGTTGTTTTCCCTGTAACCTCAGCCTAGCCTAGGATTCCTTGCCTTGGGGTGGAGCTCAGTCCCAGCTCGGGGGAGACCCACTGTT
>JZKD02S2169303.1:35060-63446 GCA_000966675.3 Picea glauca | reverse complement strand
ACACCTCATATGATAACAACGCGCCAAGTGTTAAGTTTAAAATCAACACAGTACCAACATTAACTATCAATCAAACGTGCCAATTCCACCGTTCATTCAACCGCTTAATCACAGGTTTTAGCGCTAATACATAGCTCGGGATCATATAACAATCAACGTATAATCTAACTTTTGAAAATAGTATGCCAAGTATCGATTTGTAAAGCTCAAAGTAATTGATCAATGTGCTTTCAACCTTTGTTATTATGCCTTGTAGAATTGCCTATGTATTTGGTGCATATTGTATGTATTTGTATTCCAAAGTCTTAGAACCAAACAATCAAAATTTCTTCATATAATAATCGAGTGAAGGTCCAAAGTAAGGATAAAAACAATATGACCAAATCCATTACACAATCTTCATAAGATCAGAACAAGATCAATAACTTTCATGCCCAAAGATTTAACCATGAAATATATCCAAATGCGCAATCAGATGATAAACCAGTGACCAAGTATCAACCAAAGACGACGACAATCTGATCAATGAAAGAAGTGTTTTCACACTTGCAGTTGTGAAAACTAAAACGAAATTGAATTGTAATGGTCGTAAAGATGAGACGAATGTCCATTAGCATAATGAGACAATGATTTGTCATGATACCGCAAGGGGTGTAGGCATCTTTTGAGAGCAATCGAAAAAATTGGGTTGGCTGCCAACACTCCTATGTTAGATAACTCACAAGGTGCTTTGGTCACGGTTGAAAATCCCACTACATCTATGTCAGTAACCCCTTTCGAACCACTTTTGGTTCGTTTAGACTCCCTTGGGAATGTCATAGACAAAGAGATCCCACGATTACCAGAGAGGATCTTTACCGAAACATATATGGGATCCACAGAACCAATCTTTGGTGACAAGTATAGGACTCTTGTTCATCCTAGCACCGCAGTAGAAACCAATCCCACACCTGCTTGTTCTGTATGGAGGACTTCATCGGGATGCGATCTTTATGAACATTTCGAATCCTTTCAACAACCCTTTCAACCTCATGACCCTCCTAGTGAAACAGGACCATCCGGTCAAACCATGAATCACCCAGTCGATCAGATTATTCACTCTACTGCTACACTATCACAAGTCCATCCTAATGTTGGACTCATCACCTCTACTCACCCCCAAAGCACTTCAATCTCTACCCCCATTTCTACAAGTTTTTACTCTACAGCTCTGCATGTTCCACATGATCCTCTTGGGACATCTTCTCACCCGAGAACACAGACCCCTACTGGCCAAACACAACCAGCTGGAGGGCAACCACCATCCAATGAACCTTTCCCTCTTGGAAGACTACCTTTCCATGGCGGGCCTACCCCTCTTGGGGGAAAACCCACTTTTCATGCTCCTCCTGGAGGGCAACCTTCATTTTCTAGTCACACCCCAGTCGTAAATCCACCCAACCCTCATTTGCTGGAAACCCTTCACAATCTTGGGGAGTATCTTCAGGAGGCACTTTTACCCAACCCCATGTTGGGGGGCACTTGTATAATAACCCACTAGGAGGAGTATCCAATCCTGTCCCTTCTAGAACATCTTACGGGCAATCTTATCCAGGCGGCATCCAAAACACCACCTAGAGTTCTCTGGGACCGCAGTCTTATCCTCCTCATGGGCCTCATGTGTATTTGCCTCCAGGATATACTCCTTACCATTCTCAAGGGAAAAATGTTTATCCTTCTCACGAGAAAATAAATCACCCGGCCTATAATGTTCAGAACCCACCGGGTTATGCCAATGTTTCTCATGCACCATTGAATCCTTATTATCCTGGCCAGCAACAACCATATGTAGGAGGACCTACTGGTTACAACTATCCACCTAACCCAGTCTATGGTCCTACTGGTGTTCCTATGCCACACCAGTATCATTCGCAAATTAACCGACAGATACCTTTCCTTGCGACTCTGGATCTCCCAGACTTGTCTCAGTTAACTAATGATCCTATTTCTCATTCACCAATTTGGCCAGTCATTCCAGCTAAACTTTCTTCTGATATTCCAAAATTTGACGGAAACCCTGGCGAAGATTCGAACAACCATGTGATGACTTTCCATTTGTGGTGTTCATCAAACTCCCTCATGGATGATTCTGTATGTTTGCGTCTTTTCCAGTGAACACTTACCGGTTCGGCAGAAAAGTGGTATATTGAACTACCACGTGCTTCTTTTCATGATTTCAATTCCCTTGCCATGTCTTTCCCCATGCACTTTCAACTACCTATTCGCTACAAGACAGGTACTGAACTCTTGACCTCCCTTCATCAAACTAACTATGTGCATATCTCTGACCATATTCATGAGTGGAGGCAACGACGAAGGATGATCAAGCCAGTCATTCCTAACATACTATTGGTAGAATGGTTTACTAAATCATTGCTATCCTCGATCGTTCGCGATGTCGCTATGGGTGGTGCGGTCACAGACGAACAAGACATCGCTCGGGCTCAGTACTTAGATTTGGTTTATTCCCAATATGGTACTTTGTATGATTTTCTTCCGAATGTTGCTCGAGCTAATACCGATCCTTCTAAGCCATCATCCTCATCTCATGTAGATGGTGTTATCGGTTCCATCAAAACTCAATCTTTTTCCAAATTGACTACACCCTCCTCTACCTCCCCCCAAACTCAGATCTCTGAGGTGAATGCAGTTCAATCTACCCCTTCACAATAATCTAGAGGTAAGAAGAAGACAAAGAATAAATCAAAAAATAACAATGAACAAACAAAAAATCAAGCTCAACCACCTGCTACCAAAAAGCAACCACAACGGAAACTGAAATTCATGTGTATCATCTGTGGTGATGATCACTACACTCGAGATTGTCCACTTTGCAATGAAGTGGCCAAAATTTTCCAAGGGAAGTCACAACCCGCTGTGCTTACTCAACCTTTTCCACAGTAGCAATCCATGGTTGCTCAAACCCCCTCTTCTGGGGGTAGTTCTAGCGATCCTCATGATGAGGCCTCATCAAGTGCACATATTTATATGTTTAATGGGATTAATTTGACCACTCGCTCTAATACATACGACACACTAGGTAACCCTGACAAAGGAAAAGACACCAACGGTACCGGTACTTTACCGGATCCATCATCATCCTTCGTTAGTCTGCCATCAATTAATCCTCCATTTGGACCACTTCAGATTGAGAAACCCATGTTTGACTCTATATTACGCCCTCCTAAGAGCATTATACGTAAAGCTACCTTTAATCCTAGTTCACGTGCTGCCTAAAATTACAACATTGTTGAATATTTGGCTCAAGCACCGTGTGCTATATCTGTGTTAGAAGTTCTACAGCACTTCCCCAGACAACATAAAACACTCTTGGTCTCTCTTGGCACTATTGATCCTGAGTCGTCCAATCAGATCATGTTTAACCTGGACAATTATGCGTCTCGACTCTCCCACCACCTTGCTTTCCAAGTTGATGTTGTTGTTCACAATCAACAAATCCACTGAACTATTCTAGATGAGGGTGCCTCGACTTGTGTCATGTCTTCGGTGTGTTGGAAAGGTTTAAAATCACCAGCACTCAACAAATGCCCAACAATGTTATGCACCTTCGATGGGTGAGTTTTTCATCCCCATGGGATTTTACAGTCCCTACCCATCCAATTGGGTGGAAAAACTGTTACTGTTGATGTCGAGGTGGTCGATGCTCCCCTCAATTACAACTTGTTACTTGGAAGAAGTTGGTTTTATGCTATGACTGTCGTTGCCTCGTTAGTTTTCCAATGTGTCCAATTTCCTCATCAGGGAAAAATTGTCACTGTTGATCAGTGGGATTTCTGCACAACCGATGCTCGCGCTCCCGCTACCAACAATATTTCTTTCTTGGGAGACCACAAGATCACTTATGAAAGCATTGGTGTTGGCTTACTGAAAGATTCTAGCCTCATGGGTACCTTCCCTACACCACTTCCACCGACTACACATCATATTTCCACCATCGATATGATTTCGACCGCGGCTTATCAATCTTTGGAATCATCTGACCCTTGGATTATACCTCATCCCTTGGAATTTGATGCACTAGGTGACACCGTGCCACTTAGTCTAGCTGAAACATCATACGTTTCTATCTAATCCATTTCTCCCTCATCAAATGACCAACATCTATTGGCACTTGACGTTTCCTCGATGCAATCATGGTTAAGTTCCTTGTCGTCTGCAATCAATCACATTTCCCCAACTTTTTCTTCGGATGAATCTCTTCCAGAAATGTTTAGCATTGACAAGTTACCTTGGGATAATAACCATCACTGATCCTCTTTCCTTCCCTCTCACGAAGAAATTTGGGCAGATATACAGTCCATCTCCCCTCTTAGTGTTGATTTTTCATCATCTCTCATGATTTCAACTTCCGATGATTTGGATCCAGTTGTGGACATGGTGATTTCTTCGGTAGGGTTATTGGAGCCTGATCTCCTTACTCCTATTGCGACCCTCGACATGTGTCCTTTCTCGAGTGATTATCTTCCATCCAACGAAGATCTCCTGGAGGCCATGACCGAGTTTTGTCCCTTGACATGGTATCATTCCAGAACGGTATTCTCTTGGAAGTCGTGATCAAGAAGCAACCACGAGCATAGTTTCTCTTCTCTGTAGCAAGCTCGTTAAAAAATGCAATAGAGGCCTTGAGCATAGTTCTTTTCCTATGTCAAGCTCGTTAAAAAATGAAATAGTCACCTCTCTTGAACCTTCTTTTCATCCACCCTTCTCCTTTTTCTCATCTACTAGGGAAATTGGTGGCGACCTCAAAGTCGAAGAATGAATTGAAGCTTGGAGGGAATCTCTCCAACCTTTGTTAATCATTCTAGAGTTAAGCCACTAGCTTTCATGCTGGGGGCATACCAAGCTTAGTCTTTGTTCTTTCTCGTGCTCGTAAATACATGAGAATGCATTCGGGTAGACTTTTATCTCTTTTTCGGATCTATATGGATACATGAAAAAGGAACCCCCTGGAGTCTCCTTTAAGCTCTTTTCAGACTCTCTAAACATGAAAATATCGTCGAGTGATCTTGCTTCCTTTCCCACTCATTAAAAGGTTTGAAAGGGCGTCTTTTGAGTGATAATTTATCTCTTTTTCGGCTTCGCGAGACTAACATTATGAAAAAGGATAACATTGGAGTCATCTTTAAGTTCTTTTCAGACTCTCTAAACATGAAAATATTGTTGAGCGACCTTGTTCTCTTCACGCTCGTTAAAGTATTTGAAGATAACGTTTGTTGAGCGATAGTTTATCTCTTTTTCGGTCTCGTCAAACTACTTTATGAAAAAGGAACTGAGAGAGTTCTCTTTTAAGTGTTTTTCCAGACTCTATAATCATGAAAAACCTTTGAGTTTTATGTCTTTGGGCTCACTAAACAAACATCGACAGGCCCATACGGGACCGAACCCTTACTTCTTCTAGTTCGTTAAACAAAGGAAGAGGAACTTACCGAAGGTGAGTTATATCGAGCATGTGTTACCCTCATCGAGCTCGTTAAATCAAAAAGAGGTACTCATCTATATGGATGGGGGAAATTTTTGAAAGAAGCAAGCCAAGCAGTTTTTGAGAACATCACCGAGTAACTCTTATGGTCGCCTTTGAACACGGCACCTTGTCTTTGCATGCATTTCAATCCGTTGAAACTCTGCATTGAGCCAATCCTTTGAATTTCCTATATTCCTTTGGGTCACCTGACATAAGTCACAACATCCACTGCATCATCAAGTTTTGGTCCATGTCATGTTTCTGTTGTCGTGCCTCAGTGTTCAAGGGAAGTATCTGCCTCGAGAGTCAGCCATCAAAAATATCTTGTCCCAATACCCGTGTCGGTCCATGTTCATTTGATCTACCAATTACATCTCTGTGTCTGTTTCATGTTGTTGATGGGGGATACATCAATGCCCTCCTTCAACGAGTCTATTCCTGTCGAATTCAACACATTATCCAGGAACTAGTCTTTGAAACCAGTTAGTACTTTGGGACCTGCATGCCTCAATGGCAAGCCTCCTCATGTTCGATAGTGGGTTTACATCATTGACCTCTGATCAGATGATTCCACTGATGTTCGACTTCATCTCATCCATTCACATTCATTGGAATGTACTAGACTACCTTGGGAATCATTGACATTAATGGTGATCTCCCTCGCACTTGTTAACAGTTTACATCATTGACCGGTAATCAAGTGGTTTCTGTCATGTTCGACATCAGTACATCTATTCACATGGTTAGATTCGTACTACATCGGGATCGGTAAGAGGACCCTGGGTTGAGTGATCACTGTGATATGTACTTTGCCCAGGTTGTGAAAGATTTTCTCTTGAATAGTGGCACATATACTGTCACATAGATCCACTTTGTATTGGTCGTGGCTATGTCTTGTCATCTCGTAGATCCACTGTGTATTCTTCCTGGCTACGATCAGTTCAGGTCATATGAGTATAGATCCATGATGTATCCTCAGTGGCTATACCTTTTATCAATACAATTATGGATCCGCAGTGTATTTTATGGCGGCCATATCTTGCAAGTCTTTATCACCCAAGCATAGGTATGCCTGCCTTGGGTTTGAAACATGTCATAATATTTGTTGTATGTTTGTGTGCAGCTTCTGTCAGGTTCTCTGAGTCTATACCCTTTCTTGAAAGTCTACAAATAATTTCAGTTATCAGTTCTCATCTTATAACTTCATACTTTGGGGGGCAATCTGTTACACATCAAAATTACTCACTTCGATAGTGTCGCAAGTGTCGTCATTATAAGTGTCGCAAGTGTCACATTTTTCTCACAAGTGTCGCAAGTGTCAAGCAAAGCATACTGCCATGATGCCTATGACATACTTATAGCGACATCAAAAAGACACTTGAAACACCTCAAACACTTGATTTGGAAGAAGAGGAATGGTTAACTGGAGTTATGTACCTCTTGCCATCTGAAAGAACCATTAAATCTGGGTTTTTAGAGGAGAGCACTCCCCTATACCTCTCTCAGGAGTGATGGTGCTCCTCTATAAAGTATTAGGGAGCGTTATAACACTTAACAACTCTTCTGGAGGAGCGCTACTGCTTTTGGGAGTGCTGGCGCCCCCTATACATGGCCATGGAGCGCTATAACGCTCTGAAATCCCTTTTGACAGAGCACTACCTATTCTGGGCAGCAGTTGGTCTGTTGAGGAGAATGAGGGAAAGATCTTTTCAATCTTGGAAAGCATTTGGATTCGAACCCCTAGTCCAACCATGATCTTAGGGAAGATCCCTAACTCAAGGAGGAGAATCCTCAACTTACCCTAAAGATATCTCAAGTGTTTGGGCCTCTCTAAACCTATATAAGCAGGCTCTCTCATGGTGAAAAGAAAGAAGAATTAGAAGCATGAAACCTATGATTTCATAGGAAACACACAGTGAAGTGGAGGAGAGTAATCAGTGAAGTTGTTGTCATTTCGATCGTGGATCTTTTGAGCAAGGGTTAGGCAAAGAGGATTTGACGAAGTTGTCTCATTCGCATCTACGGTTGTAAGTTTCTTTCGTTATTGTTCTCATCAATATAACACGCTTGGCCTGTTTCTTTCTAGTTTGTGATTAATCTCACATGAACTTGTCTCTAATAGATAGGTCTATTTTGAGATAATATCAGTAGATTAGGAAGTGGTTGTACTTTTGTTTATCTACAGGGTTTATCGAGGAGCGAAAGATTGGAGCTCAACTCGGATTGTGCAGGGACAAACACTGGTAAAAAGTACTTTTTTTCTCCTTCCTCCTCATACATTAGTTTATATAGATCTGAAAGGAAGTCAGTGTCCATGATAAGCGTCTTTTGTCTTAAGAGTTAAGAGTCTAGCTCTCAAGAGGAGATCTACCTGTCCACAGGGAGATTTTCCTTCAACAGTAACTGGAAGTTGGTGCTTCCATCCAGTTGGTGTTGGAACTCTTAGGAAGTTGGTGTTGGAACTCTTAGGAAGTTGGTGCTTCCATCCAGTTGGTGTTGGAACTCTTAGGGAGTTGGTTCTTCCTTCTAGTGGGTGCTAGAGAAACTAGGGAGTCAATGCTTCCTTCTAGTGGGTGCTAGAGAATCCAGGGAGTCAATGTTTTCTTCTAGTGGGTGCTAGAGAATCCAGAGATTTGGTGCTCTCAACAAGTAGAAGCTTGCAAAATAGATGTTGTAGCCTCATTATGATTTGGTGCTCATAAGTATGATAATGTACAAAATGTAAAGATTACTTATCATATAAAGAATAAGAGGGCTTTACCCTTTATGGGTTTCCTCAGGAAATATTTTTCTTTGTGTATCTCATATGTGTGAATGATGTTGAATGTTCTATTTCTTACTTCCCTGCATTATTGTGATTGTCATTGAGTGCTCTGTAAAGAGTTTAAAATATGCATAATTTTTTAAGCATGGGGACAACTGATTCACCCCCCCCCCCTCTCAGTTGTCCAACAATTGGTATCAAAGCGGGTTCCTTTTATCTAAAGGTAGATCTGTAAGCTTAAACATGACAAGTCATGAAGGGACTTCAACCACTAAGCCTCCTCTATTTGATGGAACAAATTTTTCCTTCTGGAAGGTTAGAATGAGAACTTACCTAATGGATTTAGGTGTTGATGTTTGGGATGTACTAGAGACTGGATACATAAAGCCTTTTATGCTAGCTTCCAAGGATGATAAGTTATAATTTAGCCTTAATTCTAAGGGAATGAATGCTATCTTGAATGGACTTGCAGAAGCCGAGTTTGTAAAGGTGATGCATCTTCAGACTGCCAAAGAAATGTGGGATAAACTTATTAGCAGCTATGAAGGTAATGAGAAAGTAAAAGATGCCAAACTTCAAACATTTAGCTTGAAGTTTGAACAACTAAAGATGAATGAAGATGAAACACTTAACAAGTATTTTTTAAGAGTTGAAGAACTTGTGAATGCCATGAAGGGTCTTGGTGAGAAGATTGAAGAATCAATTTTAGTTTAGAAGATTTTAAGATCTTTGTTTGATAAATTTAATCCAAAAGTCTCTGCAATAGAAGAACTAAATGATCTTAAAACTTTGTCCATTGATAAACTCCTAGGAACTTTAACTGCATATGAAATGAGAATCAACAAAGATAAATCCATTACTAGAGAAACATCTTTTAAAGAAGACAAGGATATTGATTCAGATTTAGATGATATTGAGGCAAAATTTGTGAGAAGGTTAAAGAAAGGATCAGGAAAATATCAAGGAAATCTTCCCCTCAAATGTTTTAACTATGGTAAGATAGGTCACTTTGCAAATAAGTGTCCACACAACAAGAAGGACTAGAACTCTGAAGGTGAAGAGAAGTACAAATCCAAAAGATTTGATAGAAAGAAAAGTTTATGTGTAAACAATGATGACTCCTTAGAAGACACCGATAGTGACTCTTCCTGTGAAGATAAGGTAAATGACTTCATGCTTATGGACAAATAGGATTATGATAATAAAATCACAAGCAGTGATGATAATGATGAAGAAGTTGTGGTTGACTTGGAAAGAGAGTTGATCATCGCTTTGGAAGAGATTGATAGACTCAGGCTTAAGAAGAGAAAGCAAAAACAATTGTTGATACAGTTCAAGAAAGGCACTAAAAAACCTGATGAAGACTTTGCCCTGCTAAAAGTGGAATTAGAAAAGGAAAATAAAATAGAGGACATTATGAAACAACAGTTATCAAAAAAGAAGGCAAGATCTAAATCCCTAGAAGAAGAAGTAGTGAAAACAAGGAAAGAGTTGGAGAAGTTTCAAGCCTTGTATCATCATAATTTGTCAAGTATCAAAGCCACAGAAGGATTAGCCACCATTCTAAATCAGCAAAGGAATCCAAAGCTGAAAAATGGTTTGGGTTATGAAGAGGGATCAAGTAGTGGTCAGCCAAGAAACAAATAACCCATCAAGTTTGTCAAATCTACAACCAATGACAACAACAAACCTGCAGAAGAAAAGGAAGACAATCAGCCACCCAGGAGGAGTAAAGAAAAAGGTGTCAGGACTGAATCTGTAGAACAAAGAAATAATTCACTCCCTGCTCAAGGAAATCATCATCATGGAAGAAATCGATTTTCTCAAGGAAGACAACCATTTTCCAGGTACAAAGAATTTTTCTATGGATATTGTTTCTACTGTTCTAACTTTGGTCACAAAGCTGTAAATTGTTCCTTAAGACTTAGACATGAGCAATTAATATTTCCAAGGAATAAATATCTACCACAACAAAGAATGATACAACCAGGTAACAAACCATCATAGATTGCAAATTGCCAAATTAAGTCTAGAGACATGCAACTGAGGAGGTCAAGAAATAATAAATAGTAAATGAGTAGACAAGGATGCAACAATAACTTTGACCTATTGAACAATGAGATTGAATGCTATAATTGTCACAACTTTGGACACAAAACTGCAAACTTCCATCTGAAGAATTACAAAGAAGATCGAAGGATAAAGTTCTTAGATAGAAAGGCCAGCACATGGAAAAGGAAAGATAGTGAAAAATGTGGTCTAGCACTTTCAACTCAAAAACAAAAGTCCTCCGAGAATATAGACAGTGGATGTTCCAAACACATGACTGAAGACAAGGATAATCTTTTGTCCATAAGTAAAAGCAAAATAGGAAATGTGATCCTTGAAAATGATGAACCAGGTAAAATCAAGGATAGAGGGATGGTGAGTTTGAGTAATGACAAAGGAGATGCCCAGTACGTTCTGCTTGTGGATGGTCTGAAACATAATTTTCTCAGTAAAAGTCAAAAGTGTGACAGAGGCAGTGAAGAGGTGTTCACTTCCAAAGAGTGTAAGGTAAATGTAAACTCATGACAAGTGGTGAATAAAGGCATAAGGAAAATTAATGATGTTGATATTGAATCCTCCCCTGCAAGTAAAGAAGAAGACACAGATACAATAAAAGAATGTTCAGTTAGCATCTATCCCGTGGAAGAAGTAGAAGAAGAATCATGTCATAAGATGGAAGCTGAAGTTTTGAAGGTTGAGAAGTCAAACACCCAAAGCAAGTTCTTAAATAGCTCCATGACCCTGGATAAGCTCTTGGATAGTCAGAGATCACCAAATGAAAAATCTGGTATTGGATACAACAAGGAATAAATCAGTACTCCTAAGAAACCCGATACAGGTCCTTCGTCTGTGAAAAAGAAAAGCAGGTATGAGAGTGGTTGTAGCGTTTTTTTCTTCTGATTGTATATGGTCACAAAAGCCTTGGGTTGTAAGAATCATGGAAGAAAAATGAATTTGCAGTAATAGAAATTGATGAGAATCAATGGGAAGATCCAAGGGTTGTTTGAAAAGTATGAGCTACAATTACGTAGTGTTTCAGTAGGACAACAGCATCCTCAGCAACAACATTTTGTTTTACAAAATGATATACATGGCATCCTGTAGAGATAACAAGAGGAAAGACCTTGTCACGGAAAGCTAACCTTTTAGGAACAAAGGGGGAAAGCAGTCAGAATCAGAGAGAGAATAGTGACAGGGGGAGTCATCCAGTTATGACAAGAAAAGGTTGATGAAGGAGTCCCAGTAAGAGAGGTGAGCAATTTTGAGTATTCTACAGAGGATACAGTGGACGCTGAAGATGAACAGGTCCAAGAATCAGAAGGAGAAGACTCTGGTTTAGATACAAATATTTTTCAGGCCTCAAATAAGATAGTCCATTCTGTCAGGGGGAGTTTGTGTTGGTTTAATATATGATACCTCCTAAAAATACTGCAACAACTCAGGGGGAGCATGTGCTCTTTGACATTGATGTCAAAGGGGGAGAAAAGAGTCTGGGTGCCTTTGTTGCCATCAATGCCAAAGGGGGAGATTGTTGGCATGTTTTACAGGTAGCATATTCTTGTCATTGATGGAAAGTACAACAACGACGATGGCTTAAGTACAGGAAGAATGTGCCAGGTGGGCACCAGAAGTATTTTGGGAAGACGCAATAGAGTAAGCTCGATAAGATCAGAAGAGATAGTACAGAGTATGTGTGTTTGTCATTGAAGGCAAAGATCATGACCAGCAGCGTAGGGATAATGGCATGGCAATGGAAAGTTCAACAAGTGATCGTTGGATCCCATTCAGAAGCGTAAACTCCAGGATTCAAGGAAGCAACTCACGGCAGAAAATCGCGAAATGCAAAGCCATGAATTAATCTCCATTTTGGAGTTTCGGATACCGGGAGTTGGAGGTGTCAAGGAAACTCATGACAAGAATGATGAAATCATGAAATGAGAAACCACGATGTTTAGGAGTTTTTGATACCGGGAGTTGGAGGAGTCAAGGAAACAACTCATGGCAAGAACTTGCGATATGCGAAATCACAAAAAGATCTGGACCGTCGAATCATCAAGATTATGGACCTTTGATCTGACTCCATTTCGGAGTTTCGGATACCGGGAGTTAGAGGAGTCAAGAGTCGAGACTCTTCATCACAGGAGTCTCAAAGTTGTGAAATGTGAAACGCCGAAATCCCGAAACAGGCACATCAACAAAGACTCCATTTCAGAGTTTCTCATACTGGGAAATCAAAGATCAAAGGAACTTTAACCTTTGAAGTAGCGAACCTCGAAATCCCGAAACAAACATGACGAAAGCCCGTGAAGTTTTGAAATCACGATAATATCTGGACTGTTGGGTCCATAGGACATGTGGCAAAAGATCATCGTTTCACTGACTGGAAATTCAAAGGAACGAGGTTCCCTAACCTCTTGAACTCACGATATGAAAAATCACCAGATAATCCTAGTCGTTGGATCAAGGAAAAATCTGGGTCATCAGACCTAGGAGGTGAATGTGGTATACCATGTCATCAAGGACAGGTGGCAGCCTACGTTAGAAAGGACACGTGGCACAATCATATAAGGACAAGTTTCAAGTTGATTTGGCATTTTAGGAACCTGGAAATCACAATTCTGAGTGACATGTGGCAGACACATGGATCACGACACGTCATCGAGTGACGTCATTCCAGGAATTTAGTTTCGGGAGTTTTAGCATTAACTCTCCCCCAAAGTCCTTAAAGCTGAAGTTCTGGGGCGGAGGATAGTCGTCTGATCACCATGGATCATGGATCGTTGATCTAAAGAGCGAAGTGCTCAAATGATTAGCGAGTGGTCATATCATTGATATTTGGAGGAAGGCACTAACAACTAATACCATTTCGGAGATCACGACTTGGAGAGTCGAGATGCCTCACAAAAATAATTCGCGACATGCGAAATTGCGAAATGCCGAAATGCGAAATTGCGAAACGCATTTTGGCGCAACCTATGTTCACCACTGGTGGTCACATGAGGGGAAGAAGCTAGTGGAGCTAAACTCCATTTTGGAGTTTCGGTGATCGCAACATGAAGAGTCGAGACTCTTCACCATAGGAATGTCGAAATGTCAAAATGTCAAAATGCAAAATGCGTGTTCAGAATTGGCCCCTGGTCATAACCTATGGTCACATAGACGAAGGCTCAAGGGAGGAGCTAGCAAAAATCTAATCTCCATTTTGGAGATCGTGACTTGGAGAGTCGAGATGCCTCACAATAGGAATTGTCGAAATGCGAATCTCGAAAGCGCCTTTTGAACAGGCATGTGGTCACCGCATGAGGCCACATGTGAAAGGAAAGGTGAAAGGTGCCAAAGGCATAAGGCTCAAGAGGTTCACAGAAACCACTAATTGTTTCTGCACAGAAAAATCAAAGAGGCCTCAGTGTGATTTCCAGAGGAGCTGAAGAGTCTCAAGGCATCTGCCAATGGAATGAAGACTGTTCATAGAGGCGATTGACAGATGGAAGAGCGATGAAGCCTGTAATTGCAACAGAGAGGATGAACTCGACTATGATAGAGAAGACGAAGATTCTTGACTGCTAGACAGGCTAAGAAATCTCATCATAACACCCAGTGATGATGAACGCATGGGTATAACCACCTGAAAAGTTGAGGAATTGCTATGATGATCAGGAAGAGGACTCGACATGAGGAGAACATTCAGAACAAAGAGAGTGTGTTGATGCTCGAGGGAGTGAAGCGGTGGCAATGTGGAGTGGCAGTGAATATCCCGATGTGGAGAACAATGGTGGTGTGTAGAGCATGCAGAAGCATTGTGCATATAGTATGCACAAGGTGCACAGAGACTATATGAATGAAAAACAAAGAAGAGATGAGTGTTGTTGTTGAGAGTGATTCAGGCATGTAGAAGGAGGCAGAGTGCAGCAGCTGAAATGCACAGAAGAGGAATGGTGCATAGAAGGGACATGGCGCACGGAGCATGAAAGGAATAAGAACATGAAGCGTAAGGAAGGGGTGAAGGAAGACACTGATGCAGGTAGAGCATAGCAGTGTAGCAGAACAGTGATGAGATCGGTAAGCCATTGATAAATATTGTATCACTGTGATAAATTTATATATAGAAAACTTTATATTTCAGGGTGGTAGGGAGGTGCTAGGGAGGACTGTTATCCTCAGAGGTTCAAGTGGGTGCTTGAACACAGGGAGTTGTATCTTCCATCTGGTTTCATCCAGAGAAACCAAGGTGGCAGGGTGGTGCAAGGAAGAACATTGGTTCTTTGATATACAGGTTGGTGCCTGTGTAACTAGAAGTTGGTGCTTCCATCCAGTTGGTGTTGGAACTCTTAGGAAGTTGGTGCTTCCATCCAGTTGGTGTTGAAACTCTTAGGGAGTTGGTGCTTCCTTCTAGTGGGTGCTAGAGAAACCAGGGAGTCAGTGCTTCCTTCTAGTGAGTGCTAGATAATCCAGAGAGTTGGTGCTCTCAGCAAGTAGCCGCTTGCAAAACAGAGGTTGTAGCCTCATTATGAGTTGGTGCTCATAAGTATGATATTGTACAGAATGTAAAGATTACTTATCATATAAAGAAGAAGAGGTTTTACCCTTTATGGGTTTCCTCAAGAAATATCTGTCTCTTTGTATCTCATATGTGTGAATGATGTTGAATGTTCTATTGCTTACTTCCCTGCATTATTGTGATTGTCGTTGAGTGCTTTGTAAAGAATTTAAAATAAGCATAATTGTTTAAGCACGGTGACAATTGATTCACCCCCCCCTCTCAGTTGTCCAACAATGAACATAATATATGACCTGGGAAACCCAATACGGGAGAAAACCAAACTAGAAGGTGAGGTTGATCTGTTGTCTTTTCTCTATTATAGAAATTATGCAAGTACAAAGAAAGAGGCACTCTCTATGGAGTTTCGTTTGACATGTGGCCTATATGGATGCTAAAGAATCTCCCCTCCTCTATTATGCTTATAGAATACAACTCTTCGATGTTTTTCTCATCTATGGAACAAGATACAATGCAAAATAATGGAACCCCTTCTCCTCCTAGTGGCTCGGTATTTAACCTAGCCCGATAGCCATCTAGGGTAGGTTTTGACTTCCTCAACCTTCAATTGTGATAAGGTTTTGGAACTTCTATAATTTTCTTAGAAAATACACTATGTGGCTAGCCCCACATGTCTAAGAAAGGGATCCTAACATGGCATCCACTCGCACCATGGTGATCAATATGGTAGGTCAACTTGCAGGAGGCATAACTTTCTCATACGAACTTTGATTGACTAATGGTCTACACCGTCGAAAAGGTATCAATGTGTAGAATATATAATATTCCTTCGTAGTAAGGATTGGACCAAAATAAAGTGTCATTTGATCCCTCAAAATGGCTCTAGAAGATTTCAAATGGTTTTTGGACCCAAATTTCAAAATTTGGACCAACCGTCAAAATGGCCCTTAAGTTGATTTCTCCAATTTTTCAACCCATAAAGTACCGAGATAGATGAAAAATAATATAATGATCCAATGTGTATCATGGATCATCAACCAATGTTTCCAAATAAACACTAACTATCATAGTCTGAAGTACTTTCTTGAACAAAGGTTATCCTCACCAAAGAAACATAAGTGGGTCACCAAGCTACCAATGTATGACTATGAGATTATTTATAAGAAAGGTAAAAAAAATTGATAGTTTATGCCTTATCTTAGAAATTCAAGGAGGATGGATCCCTCTTCATTTTATATTTACTCATTCCAATTTGGCTTGAGGAATCCCATCAAGATTGGTTGGAAGATGACATTATCGTTAAACTCATCCACAAGCTTCATGAAAATCCCAACCCTCCTAAGGGGTATGCATGGTAGCCAAATACATTGTGATACAAAGAAAGCATTGTTCTAGTAAAGAATTCATCCTTAAAATAAATAATAATGGAGGAATTTCATTCATCACATACAACAAATCACTTTGGATTTCATAAAACATATGAACAAACTAAGCACTCATTCTTTTGAGAGGGCATGAAAATTGACATCTGGGATTTTGTGGCGACATGTGGCACCTACCAAAGAAACAAATAGGAGAGAATAAATATACCAAGGACATTACAACCGCTATCATTCCCAACACACATATGGGCCAACATCGCTATAGATTCTATAGTGGGACTTTTGAGGATGGGAAACAAATCTATGATCATGGTGGTAATCGATCGTCTCTCCAAATATGCTCATTTTTGTGTCTTACCACATCCATTTACCCCCTCCTCAGTGATCCAAGTCTTTCTTGATCATATTTTTAAACTACGTGGCATGCCCACTTCCATTGTCGTAGATTGGGACCCTACCTTCACTAGCAAATTTTGGCAGGAGTTGTTTAAACTACAGGGTACTTAGCTAAAAATGAGCACTACATATAACCCCCAAATAGATGGTCAAACTAAAGTGGTGAACAAGTGCCTAAAAACATATTTGAGATGTTTTGCATCAAAAACACCACACCAATGGGCACAATGGCTTTCCCTCATAGAATGGTGGTAAAATACCTTGTATCATGGAGCTACCAAAATGACTCCATATGAAGCATTTTATGGCCAAAAATCATTTTCAATCACTTCACATTTACCAGGAACTTCCAAGGTTTAAGTAGTGGATCACACACCCCACACTAGACAAGCCATTCTCTCCATCCTAAAGGACGATTTGGTAATCGTTCAAAATGGAATGAACCAACAAGTGTCCCAGCATCACTTCAAATGTTCTTTTCCCATTAGAGATCAAGTTTTTCTTCACCTTAAACCCTATAAACAAACATCACTCAAAGACAAAACATCTTAGAAATTATCACCTAAGTTCTATGGAGCATGTGAGATCATCCAATGCATCGGACAAGTGACCTAAAAATTGCCTCTTCCCACTTCAAGATTCATCCAATATTTCACATGTCTTGTCTAAAGAAGGTTGTGGGATGAAAGTGCAAGGTGAAAACCAACATACCCAAACTTGATGAAGAAAGATCCAATTGGCTTTAGCCGAAAGAAAATTTGGATACCAAAGAGTATCAATTGCACCAGTGCATGATCAATGATGTTTTGATCCAGTGGAAAGACATGCCACCTAAATATGTCACATGGGAACCAAAAATGATCATGCAATAATTTCCTCATATTTATCCTTGAATACAACATTGCTTTCAAAGGGTGATGGCATGTTAGGTTCCTAACCTAACCTCCCAACTTTAGACTACCTAGGAATTAGTTAATTGTTATGTGTGTCCATCCTCTTTGAATAAATCCCATTGGATAGTAGTGGATAGTTATTTAATGTAAGAAGGTCCACTTTACAAGGCCCATTTATCTAGGCGTAAATCGGTGGCCACCCACCTATTCCACTGGCTCAAAACATGGGTTTCCACTTTGGCAGTTTTTCTACAACGTTTTGGGTCCCAAACTTCTGGAGTCATTTTGAAGCCCTAAATAGAGTTTTTTGGGCCCACCATAGTCACACCAAATGCTTTAACTTTACTATGATGACAAAATGTGTAGTCATTTATAGACCTTTCAAATGATCTATCGTGTGCCCCAAATGAAGATCATATGCAAAAGTTACGCCCTTGGGAAGTTGACATACCAACTTACCCCATCATGGCCCACATGAATTTTGGAGTTTCATCTTTCGAGGTTAGGTTTTTGTATTTTATTCATGTTAAAAAGGCCTCTAGAGCCTCATTTTAAACATCATCATCTTCTTGCGAATGATCATAGCCATCACATCTCTTCTCAAAGATAAGTTGTCACCAATCTAGTGAGTCATTCACTCTATAATTTTACATTTTTTGTACATTCTCCCATTAATAAAAATTGTGCATTACTGTATCTCTGTGTTTATTGCAATATTTATGTGTATCTCACAATATATCTGTATATTTCATTTCTATATCTCTCCCTTCATTTCGTTCTCAAAATAATCTGAATCAGTGGTATGAAAGAAGGTTGTTCATTGCCATTTCTCAGTGCATGTCCCCAACAAGGTCAGGGTACAGAGAGTTGGGTCTCGAACTAGTTTCCCTTGAGGACAACCACTCTCATCAACCCAAGTGGCCTCCCATGGAAGAAGAAAAAAGAGACGCGGGAGCAGAAGATCCCATCGAGTTGTTTCTCACGGAATCCCTCGTGCAACAAAGGAACGAGATGTTGGAGAATTTTTCCCAAATCCTTCAAATATTGTCGACAATAAGAGGTGTGTCTTCATCAAGAAGTGGCTTTGGAGATGATACTCCATTCAAGGTACAAGTTAGTTTTGATATTCCCATATTTGAAGGTCAGATCGATGTAGATGCTTTAAAAAAATGGTTAAATTTGCTAGAAGGTTATTTCTCTGTTCACAATTTTTTCGACAGAGAAAATATCACATTTGTGCTCTTCAAGGCTCTCCCCCATGTCAAACATTTGTGGGAAACTTACTAGGAGAAAAATTCCACGGAGGAGTCTGGAATATTTGGGTCCGATCCCACTTGGGATTTTTTTATGGATGCAATCAAGGACAAATATTACCCTATGGGAAACTATGATGACCAATACATGAGATGGACCATGTTGCATCAAAAGCGGGACCAAACCGTGTTGGAATTCACAAATACCTTCTATGTCTTTTGCACCAAGCTAGGCATCAAAGACTTTGAGCAGCATCTAGTTCTTAAATACCACGGGGCTCTACACAGGTACATACAAAATTAAATGGATTTTTTGGACATCTCATCCCTAGGAACCGCTTATAAATATGTTGTCAAAATCGAGCAGAAATTTAAGTAGCGGAACAAGCAGGAATTTGGGTTTGCAAATCCGAAACAACTAAAGTATGGTAAAGGCATCCCTAACTCACAGAATATCCAACCTCAAGACAACCAGTCCAAGCCACGAGAAAATAAGAGCAACAGGAAGACGAAAAAGGACATTGGGAAGTGGTGCGACTTCCACAAAATCCCTTAGCACAACACTAATGAATGTCACTCGAAAGAGTCATTGGTGGTCAAGATCAAAGAAATAGATTCGAGCCCCGACTCAGACTCTGATTCAGACAGTAATAAAAGGAGACATATAATTGATGCAGAACCCACTGTTGTTGTCTTGACCGCAACAATCCAACCAGAAGAACCAGAGGATCCTGAGGAGGGGGAGTGTCCCTTCCATTCACAGATGTGAGTGAAGCAGACCCCATTGCATTTCATTGTTAATAGTGGAAGCCAGAAGAACCTCATCTCAGCAGATGTCATCAAGCAATTGTATTTGACGAAAACACCACACCCACAGCCATACAACATCAGATGGCTTCTCTAGGGATGAGATCTTTGTGTCAGCCAACAGTGTCACATGTCATATTGCATCAAGCCCCTGAAGGATGAGGTATTGTGTGATGTTTCCCCACTGGAAGTCTGTGATGTTCTGTTAGGCCAGACATATATGTGGAGGTGTCATGTTGTTTATGAGTCTCAACCCCATAGCATCATTTTTACTCTAGGGGGTCAGCCCTATAGGATACCAGAGGTAGTTCCGACTACTGTACGGACAAAACAATGTCACAAATTAATCTCTCATACCACAAATCTTATCCTCTTCACAACATGGTCAGAAGAGAATGACACTGCAACCATTGTAGTCTTACCCCAAGACCTTATATCCAGAAGAAGAAGATCAACAAGATTGTAGAAGAGCACCAAGATATTCCTACTACATCTTCACCGACAGAGTCCTCCCACACTCTGGTATATCATCTAGACATATTGGTTAAACAAATCCAACTCCTCCAATAGTAGGTTCATACAAGCCTTCAACAAGCTAAGCAAGACAACTTCTTCAGCAAGGAAAGTAGCTCACCAAGGTTAAAATTCAACAAAATATTCCCTGGGAACTTCATTCAATGGAGACCATTTATTCCTAAGGGGGAAGGATCGATCCATGTGAAAATCGGTGCCACCCACCTATTCCACTGACTCAAAACATGGGTGTTGGGCGCAAACCTATTTTGAGGAAAGACCCTATTTTTGGAAGGTAAGGCCTAATTTTGAAGAAGAACAACTGGCAAGAAAAGAAACACACGTGAGGAAAAGAAACACGTGTGAGGAAAAGCAGCATGCAAGAGGAGCAACATGAAAGGCGCGCAGGAAGGAAAACCTAAACATGATAGGGTTATGGTTTTGGTAGATATTGTAATGGCTATAAGCCTGTAAAATAGTATAAATAAAGACCTATGAGGTCTAGGTTAAAGGTTCGAGTTTTGTTTTTGTGTTGTAGTGAGAAGTGTAAAAGATGTGGAGTTGTAGAAGAGTCAAGTAGGAAATATTTTGAGGGTTAGATCATAGGCTGAGGAGCCTGGTGTGATCTAGTCCGCCTCACATAGGTTATTGAACCTTTTCATGATTGTATGATGGGATTTGTAGTGCGCGCAACGCCATATTTTGTAGAAACCTAAATAAAAGAGAAGAGAAGCCAAGTCTTTGTGGGCGTAGCCCAGGAGGGGGTGAACCACGGTAAAACATGTGTTATCTATGATGTTTCTTGCATGTTTAATTTCTGTTAATGGTTAGCCGATGAATGAATGGTTAAAAGATATATTAGAATGCATATATGGGCTTAAAACATGAATGAATCCTAAGAATAATAGAATGAATAATCAGATTCAGGCTTGAAGAAGATAAAATACAATCCCAGATCCCCACTCATTCCTAGACGGAAAGCACTTGAGCATTGCAGTCACCCATAGAACTATCTCGGTTGAGACTGTGCAGTGCATTCTTTGTGTTGTGTTACCTTCTGGTTTACCAGGAGAGCCAATAGTTTTAGAGGGTTTTGTTGGAAACATGTTCAGAGTTGAACCTGGGTCAGAACAAGAAGTGAGATAAGTAACCAAAAAATGGTTTCGTTGTCTGTTGGAACTGCATGGGATTGAGTGGACAAGATTTATAGAATAAGCATGCGAAGAATGAAGGTATAAAAATGAATTTCAGGGCCATGGAATCCAATGAAGTTGGAGATCAAAAGATGGTTGAAAACAAAGGAACTTGAGTTTTCGCAGAAGGATAACAGAAACCCTAAGTTAACACCATGCAAATATTTGGACAAATACATGTTTAGCGACTTGCATGAGGTATTTTTCTATGATTTTCCACATTTGTTGTAGGAGTCGTTATTGTGGTTAAAAGACAACCACCCAACAAATCGAATCAGTCAACTGGAGTTGAATCCTGTGGAGATTCTGCAGTTACAACAAGTTAACAACAAATTTACATGCACAGTATATTTCTGGTTAGACGGTATTGTTGCATGGTTTATCACCAAATTTGCAGTAGATACTACAAAGTCTTACAGTGCAACAGAGCAGGATTTTCTAAAAGGACCTAGAGGTAGGTATATCAAATCAATGTATACTTCAATCAATATTTTATTTTATAACAATGGTGTGATGACCATGGAATTAGACAGCTAAACTTCCCTAAGTACATGGGGGAAGGGAGGAAGCACTGACAAGAGGTGGATAAATAGAGGAAGAAATGGATAAGGGAAAGAAGAAGGAGGCCATGGACCCAATCATAATGGAAGAAGATCAGATAAAGAAGATAATGGAAACAGTTGGAAAGATGCATAGTGGAGTAACCTACCAATATAAGATGAATAACAAGAAAAGAGCCATAGTTGATAGAGAGGGCTTGGCAAGCGATGAGGAAGAGATAGAGGATCTTTGGGCTATGGAGAAGATTGAGGAAATCATGTGTGCAATATATGAAAGGAAACTAGGATTTCCAAGGGCAGGAATAGAAGATATAACTCCAATCTAGGTCAGTGGCAGTGTGGAACCTATAACCCCATGTGCGACTAGTACACCAAAAAGAACACCACCATTTAGACAACCGAATTTTAGTGGAAGAAAGATAGCAGGAAACACATCTAAACAAGGAGAAGAAACTAGAGGAGCCAGTTCAGGAAGTAACAATCAAATATCTACATCGGGCGAAGGTAGTAGTTCAACACAGTTCAAAATGGCAAGACATGATCCCATGATTAGGTTACTATAATTTCAGGGAGAGGCATCGGAGGACCCTAAAAAGTATTTATTCATTTGTGAGAATATCTGGGAAGCAAAGCATATCACATATGAGGATACAAAACTTGTGTAGTTAGCTATCACGTTAAGATACCACGCAATGGATTGGTACATGAGCTTAGATGTAAACATTCCACCAGGAGTAACAAAGACTATTCCAGATGTGAAAAAACTATTGATAAATGAATTTCAGAAGCCTAGCTCAGAGGATCAGTACATGAATGAAATGTTTGAAATTAGGAAAACACTAGGTGAGTCTGCTTGGGAGATTGATCATAGGTTTAAGGATCTCAAAGGTAAGTTGAAGTATATAATTACTGACATGCAACATAGGCACTTATTTGTGAACTCATTGTTACCACATTTGTAATACCCATTGAGACAACAAAAGTTCCAAACTCAGGCAGAGGCTCTACAGGTAGCCTTACAACTGGAAGAGAACTAGTATCAAAAAACAGATCCAGCAATAGAGGAGCTAAAGGAGGATCTAAAGAATCTAACATTTCAACTTAACCAGAATAAGGGAAAAGAGAAAAGAGAATGTGTTTGATGTACCACATGCAGGATAGAAGGACACCATAAGAACGAATGTCCAACTTTCACACAGTACATGGAAACAGGAGTACCAAATCATTTTCCAACATGAGGACCATGGTGTGATATTTGTAAAAAACATGGGCATGATCCATATCATTTTCCAATGGTACAAAAGTACTAGATAGTACCCAAAAGTTCATACTGTAATATTTGCAAATCAGTGGGTCATGGTAATAAATATTGTAGGATGATGGAGTTGATGAGAGAAAGAACTTCATATACTTATAGGGTGCAAGAAGAAACGATGACAAAGAAAGTTTCACCTCAATTTAACCAGGTAGAACCTCTATACAACAATGTGAAACAACAGTATAATAATGCGTAGCCACAATACAATAATGCGCAACCACAGTATAACTACGCGTAGTACAATCATGTACCTCAGTACAATGCACAGCTAGGAGACCGGATTGAATACAGAGGGAGAGGGTGACGTAGAGGAGGATTTGGAAGAGGTAGAGGTCCAATAGTTTTCCACAACTGCCAACAACTAGGACATTATGCAAGGGAATGTCCACTTCCACCTGTGACATGTATGTATTGTCGCGCAACAGACCATGATACAGAAGATTGTCCAACACTATTGGGAAAGATCTAATAAAGGAGGAACCAGAATAACCAGAATATCCAGTGGATTTCTGTAGAAGCGAGGGATGATGGAAAAAACATCAACATAGTCACATGAGGAGGAGATAAGACAGGAACTGACGTAGTAAGACAAGATCCAGCGCAACACCAATGGGTGAAGAACAATATTGAACCATAGAAGAAGTTTGATACGTGGAAAGAAAAGGAAACATTCAAGGAGGCAAGACATGAGTTTATTAAGAAAAACGGTGCATCTACATCAGTTGCGTAGCATACTCAGAATGTACCAATGTACGATATCCCTTCCTCAATGGACCATGTTAAAATATTGTGTAACTGCAAAGAATATTCTTATCCCCTTTTGTGGATAAAGATAAAATATATATTTATTATTGATTAGATCAATCCCCTTTTGTGGATTGATCATGTCAGTCATTGTAATTTACCAAATCCCTTTTTGTGGATTGGATAAACCCTAATTGTAATAGGCAGAATGAGAGGTCAGCCCCAGAATATATTAAAGGTGGTTATAACCACCCAGAAGAAAAAGTAGACCCTACCAGTGAAGAGACACTTCCACACGTGCCAAAATTGTATAAATAAGAGAGGCCAGTGCCTCATTTGAACACACACACAACTCACTCATCTAGTGTGCAAGTATTGAAGGAAGCTGCAGTTACCAGTTTCCGAAAGAAGGAAGAGAGAGAGAGGCACATCTCTAGGAGAGGAAATTATGTGTTGTTTGGCTCATTTTCTTGGCATTGTATTGGATATCTATATTAAGGAAGTTTTGTTGGGTTTTCTTCCCCTAAAGGGTTTCCTAGGATAAATTCTTGTGTACTCTTGTGATTGTGTTTCTCTCAGTGATCCTATCTATGTTATTGTTATCTAGTAAATTGAAAGTAACTGAATAATAGAAAAAACTTTAACATGGTATCAGAGCTAAGCTGAAGAGAGCATCTTTCACAGGAAAAAGAAAAAAGTCACTGTTGTCGTACATGATGTTATCACTCTGTAATTTCTCAAGCTGAGGGAGAAATTGACAGAGGTAACTATTTCAACCGCTTGCAGTATTGGATCTAGCCCTCCAAGACTCAGAGAGGGTTCTCTCTGTATGATTTAGCTTGGTTTAGAATAGGATATTAGGATAGTTATGATGGATCGGGATTTGATTTTTTAAATGGTTTGGTTGGAGCGTGGGAGGAGGGACCATTGGGTGATGGGGTCTATGCTTGAATATATGACTCAGATCTAGACAAATCTCTTACATAGGGAAAGGTAGTGTAAATGTTGGATTCAATCAAGTTTTAATGGTGTCAAATGAGGAAAAAGTAGAGGAGAAAAATTCAAGCAAAGGAGCATTTAAGAATTCCTAAACTGAGATTTTAGAAGAGAAACGTAAAGATTACCAAAAGATCATATGCAAAGTATTTCACCAATAAATTATTCTCTATTACTATCCTTTGACAATAAGAATTTGAAAACAAGTGGTATGATAACTGGAAAAACACTTAACAGAGAAAAGGAAACACCACCAACACCTCCACACAAGAATCCTATCAACAGCTTGCCTATTACTGATCGATCATTTGAGATTACAGAAAAAAAAATTATGGAATGGCAAGGCCCATGGTCCAGCAAAAAGAATCAACTTCCTTCCCAGGTCGAACCCCCTTTTTGTATTTTACATCTGTATAAATAGGTAAAGATACTCTCAGTCTTAAAAACTCGAGTCCTATCTCTGCTTTCTAAAAATAGAAAACAGTTACAATGATTGACACTTGTAATAGATAGTTTCCTAAACATAAGGGTTGGTTATAACGGAAATGACATGTGCAAAAACTTCTCCTAATTTCCATAGTGTTGTTTCAATAGAGTCTTTTTCCATTCGAAAGGTGGACAATACATTGACAGGTGGAAAACTGACATTCCCTTTGCTGGTCTTCATGATATTTTGAGGTCGAGTAAGAATTTTTTCAACTAGAGAGACACCTATAGATACTCTCCTCTCTCTTTTAATCTCACAGAAAACATGGAAGGTGTTACCTCAAAATATCTCTGTAACAATAGATCGTTGACCTTTGAACAGAAAATGACCAAAATCTAAGTTGACTTCAACTTCCAGGACACTCTGCTTTCTGAAATGGCAATCTCAATATTGGAGCATCCAAATTAATGTAAAGAGAAAACCTGCTCTTTGTGGTGTAGTCTAAGACCGACATGAAGACCCTCAAACTTCCCACAGATGATTTCAAATTATGGTTATTTAGAATTCGAGCTGCACTTTGCGTAATAATTCTATGTCATGAAATCTGAATTTGATTTAGCTACCCCCTGTTCCATGATGCTACTTCGTATGTTAGATAATTAAATTAGCATTCAACGTTTTGATTGTATACCACTATCATACAAAGTATTCTCATATTTTACCGTGTGTTGGAGTTTCAATTGCCATTTCAAATTAAAACATTCCATTTGATTTGGTGATGTGCCATCGATATTAATGTGGCACAAATGTGAATTCAATGGCATTCATTTGTGAGCCCGTCACTTGGCACTTTGAATTTGGATGACAGGATCTCCCTTGTTGCTTGACATGAATGTTGGGCCCGTGGGCTCTCCCTCCCTTTCATAGCTCTTCGAAACCATTGTGTGGCTATGTCATATGGACATGGCATCTCTTTGAAAATTGGCGATCTGAATGTGAACGCTGGGCACTTGGACACTTCATTGGATTTCATAACTGGGAGCTTTAATACCTGCCCTTGTTTACCACTTGAGTAACTCGATGCTTGTTTGACACCTATGCATCTGGTTCAAGAACCTAGCATAGGGTTTAGAAGTTGTGTTTTATATGTTTTTCTTTTTTACTCTGCGAGCAATATCCCACATGCTTCGGGTTAAAATGCTTACAGGTGTTTATATACACCGATGCTCACATAGCACATCGATGAAGTGAGCCCAAGGCTACCCACTTGTGTTTGGTGTTGTCGCTTGTATGTATTGTATTGACTTGGTGTTGTGTCTACGTCGCGTGGAGCGCTGGAGATGGACCTAAACTTGGCCCTCGGGCTTAATATTTTGTTGGAAATTTCAATAAAATTATTTAAATAAGCCTTCATAAGGCTGAGAGCCTAATTTTGGCCTTACCTCCTCCATATGTGTTGGCGATTGTATGCTGGACTTTGGATTATGTGTTGTTGATGTTGCATGCTAGCCCCTAACATGCCTTGTGTTGTTGTGTGGTAGGTTGCGTGGAGTTGGAGCATTGGATTTTGGCCTTCGGGCCCCAAAATTTTCATAAAAATAATGAAAACTTGTAATAGACTCGAGAGCCTACATGTTGGCCAAAATAAATCTATTTTTTAGACAAATTTTCCAAAACCAATTTTATACCAAAATCCAAAAATTAACACGTGAAAACAGGCAAGATGTGTTGAGAGCTTTCTGTTAGCTTCACATCTTCACTATGTGTCATGAGCAATTGCATCAGGAACAAGTTTCTTTATGCATGAAATAGATATCAGTCAGAACACTGATTTCCCTATGGTTTATAGGGTCCTAACACATGAAAATTAGGGATTTTTATTAAAGAAGGTTTTCAACCCCAAATCCATCTAGAAAAGTGTTCCCTACCTCAAGGAACATTTTGGCATCTTCAGCGCACATTTTCAGTAGATAGATCTCCCGAAAAGTGAAACCCTAGTTTTCACAAAGTACCAGAAAACCAAAAGTACCAGTGTACCAGAAGTACCAGAAAACCAGAAGCACTAGTCCAAAAATACGCAGATCAAGTTTGGAGGGGTAAAAGTTGGATTTTTTGAAATCTAAACACATCAAGCTACTCGCCTCAGTGCAGCGCATCTTTTGGTGAGTTCAGTTTTCAGATCCAAGTAATTTGATTTTTTTATTATTTCTATAGCCCGAAGGGCTAGGGTTTCTACTGCAAGAAAGAATGGCTACTAGCATGAGGGTATAAGATAGGCTAGAAGGATCTGGAAACTTTAGATCATGGAAGCATAGGTTGCAGATGATTCTAGACGAGAATGATCTCTTAGAACATGTTACAGTGGGTGTACCAGAACTAGATGAAGAAGAGCAAAAGACCAAGCATAAGAAGAATGAAAAGAAATCAAAGAGAATCGTGTCAGATTCAGTGAAGGATCACTTTTTACCTCATATATCCGAACTATAGATAGTAAGGCAAATGTATGAAACACTCAGCAGGCTATATGAAAGCAAAGAAATCAGCCAGAATCTTACCTTAAGAAATCAGCTTCATAATATGAAGATGGAAAACTCTGAATCTGTCACATCCTATCTTATGAGAGTTTATCATATCAGAGATCAGCTTGCATCTATTGGAGATGTCATTAGTGACAAAGAGCTTGTAACCACAACCCTAAATGGGTTTCCAACATTTTGGGTTCCTTTTGTACAAGGAGTGTGTGCAAGAAGCAAGTTACCCAAGTTTGATAAGTTATGGGCAGATTGCACACACGGAGAATCTAGACTTGCAGACCAACATAAAAGATTAATTGTTAATGAAGAGGAAGCTCTTACAGTTCAAAAGAACAGAAGTTACTTTAGGAAGAACAATAAATAAGCTAACTCCATAAGAGTTCCAGATAAGAAGAAAGATGTTTCAAAGATCAGCTGCTACAACTGTCAAAAGTTGGGACACTTTTCCTATGATTGTCCTCAAGGAAAAGGGAAAAGAAAGCATCAAGCACATGTGGCAGAGGAAGAGGAATATCCTCCCTCAAAGAAAGCTTTAGCA
>JZKD02S2169303.1:14292-29136 GCA_000966675.3 Picea glauca | reverse complement strand
ATATTGCTCATTGCAAGAGTATTGAGTGTTGTGATGTAAACTCTTGCAATGTCTCCTATGTAATTTCTTTTCCTATTAATAAAATTGTGTGTCTGAGGACACTTCGGCCATTAAGTAAGAACTAGACAATATCCATTATTTATATAGGAGCAGGAGGCTCCTAAAAATGCAGAATGGAAATGTTCAAGATGAAGAAAAAGATGGATACTCAGATATAGTGGATGAGATGCAGGTAACTATAGGTTGCTCCAGTACCGTTCTTATAGATGCAAAGGGAGTAGGTTGATCCAGTATGAAGTCAAAAAGAAAGAAATGTTCGAACTCAAGAAGGCACCCAAGATATTACAAAAGAAGAACTTCAAGGATGATAATTAGAAGCTATCAGTTTGGTGCAAGAGGGAGCCATGTCTCTGAGTTCAAAATAGAGGATCGTGATTTGATGCAGGTAGGAAAACAGATGGATGGTGCCCAATAGATGGGTAGCATGGTATTATACCATGGAAATATTTTGGACCACAAGAGATTTTTTGATCCCATAGCTAGAACTTCGTAGAGAATGAAGAGACCTTCATAGAGAAGGAATGGGCAATCCCATAGGTAGACCTTTGTAGAGAAGGAGAAAGATAAGAGACCTTCGTAGAGAAGGGGAATGAGATATTTGCCAAGGTTGGCCTCTGTCCAAGTGTTGAGTTTTGGATACTCTAGGGACATGCTAGAATACCCTCGTAGAGAGGGGTGTGACCACCCTCGTAGAGAGGAATGTGGATGTTTCTCCAAGGGGCAGCAGGTAGATACTCTCCTCAGGCCAAGGATTGAGTAGCCTGGAACAGAAACCTTGACCATGTGGAATGGTTAGTTGGATATTGAGGTTTGTGTTGTGATCCTACATGGATCATGGAAAGGGAGTCTAGTCTTGCCCAAGCTATCATTTTAGCTTCTCTAGTTCATGTGAGATGACTAGAAGTGAAGCTATGGTAGTAGTCCTCCCCAGTGGATGGGAGAGATAGATGACTACAAGAGAAGGGAGAACATAAAAGGAATGGAAAAACTCATAGAATATATTCTGTGTGAAGATAAGACATCTTCTGTGTGAAGATAAGATATCTTATGTGTGAAGATAAGAAAGAAGTATCTTCTGCGTGAAGATGAAAGAAAGAAAGAGTATCTTCTGTGAGAAGATAAAGAGAACAAAACTTCCGATGATTTATAGATATGCCAGTCAGTGATCATGATGTCAGATGGCCAAGTGGATGCCTCCAGTTATCTAGTTGATGATGTTGCCCAATGGATGTTGCTACCTAGTTGATGTTGACATCCGGTGACCTGTCAAAAGATAAAGAATATCCTTCTTGTTAAGAGGGAGTGTTAAAATATTGTGTAACTACAAAGAATATTCTTATCCCCTTTTGTGGATAAAGATAAAATATATATTTATTATTGATTAGATCAATCACCTTTTGTGGATTGATCATGTCGGTCATTGTAATTGACCAAATCCCCTTTTGCGGATTGGTCAAACCCTAATTGTAATAGGCAGAATGAGAAGTCAGCCCCAAAATATATTAAAGGTGGTTATAACCACCCAGAAGAAGTCGGCCCTGCCAGTAAAGAGACACTTCCACACGTGCCAAAATTGTATAAATAAGAGAGTCCAATGCCTCATTTGAACACACACACAGCTCACTCATCTAGTGTGCAAGTATTGAAGGAAGCTGCAGTTACCAGTTGTCGGAAGAAGGAAGAGAGAGAGAGGTGCATCTCTGGGAGAGGAAATTATGTGTTGTTTGGCTCATTGTTTTGGCATTGTATTGGCTATCTATATTAAGGAAGTTTTGTTGGGTTTTCTTCCCCTAGAGGGTTTCCTAGGATAAATGCTTGTGTACTCTTGTGATTTTGTTTCTCTCAGTGATCCTATCTATGCTATTGTTATCTAGTAAATTGAAAGTAACCTAATAATAGCAGAAACTTTAACAGACCATACCAGTGAAGCACAACCTGTAGATCAAGTAAGTAACATAAAAACGTTTCTACAATCCTATGGTAATATATTGAAGGATCCATCATCTTTTAAGATCTCACAAAATCTACTAGAAATATGTAACACAGAGGTAGAAGGAAAATTAGAGCAAAAATCCCCTGGGGGGGCAGCTCAATTGGCAAGTGTCGTGAAAATGAAGTTCCATGAGGTTTTGAGTTCAACTCCCCCTGACTTACCTTGTGTGTCGCGTAAGGGGCATCGTGCGCACACCTGGAGGTTATAGTGGTAGCGGTTGGATAACACGGCCACGTGTAATGCGAGCACGTGCCCAACTAGTTGTTGATTCCTCCAGACATTAAAAAAAAATTAGAGCAAAAAAAATCAATCATCTCCATACGAGGAGAAGGACAAGCATAAAATTCAGACTGAATGTCAACATTGGAGACTTTAATATGGGTGATATTATACTGGACTTAGGCTCTGAAGTAAATGTTTTACCTAAGAAGACATGGCAATGTATGAGAGAACTCACACTAGGCTATT
The DNA here is from genome assembly GCA_000966675.3 of Picea glauca. Classification (NCBI taxonomy): domain Eukaryota; kingdom Viridiplantae; phylum Streptophyta; class Pinopsida; order Pinales; family Pinaceae; genus Picea; species Picea glauca. The sequence continues at coordinate 26,615 of JZKD02S2169303.1, read as the reverse complement.
CCCCTGTCAAGTTGAAATTAGAAAATCAACACAGAGTGCTACCAATTGAAAGACTTAAAGGTGTGACAGTAGATTTGGATGGAGTGCGCACTATGGAAGACTTTGAAGTAATAGAGATAGTAGATGGCACAAAATAATATCCATCATTTCTTGGACTGGATTGGTCATTTGATAACCAGGCCATAACAAAATTGAAGACAAGGAAAATGAAATTTGAATAAGGTGAATATAAAGTCATTATTCCATTAGACCCTTCAGAAGGAGAAAGGTTTGTAGAACCCACTTGCCTATATTTGGAAGAAATAAACCAGTTGTACAGAACCACCGCGTGAGAAGAAGATTATGTTAACCCAACTACAAATGGGGTACTCAGTTGGATAAGCACCACATCATGTGCTTCCGACTTAGATACATGTTTGGAGAATTGACAACAGATATTACACGAAGTTTCCACAAGAATGTGCACAAATAGAACATGAGAAAAAAAAAAAAAAAGGAGAAAAAAGAGGAAGTACACAAATAGAACATGAAAGAAAAACATAAAAAGATGCAGCAGTTGACTATACCACAAGAAGGAATGGAAATATTTGTGTGCGGTAATTACTGCGACAACCATCAGAAGACAGCGCGCAGGAAAAATTAAAGTTGACACAAATGCACATGAAAAGTGGAAAATGAATACGATCGGGTTTATAAACAGTGGAAAGCACACGTTTATTCCACACTTAGCGATTTTTTAGCACAGAGCGAGAAATAGAGTGTGTGCCCTAGCTAGCATTTTACGCAAGAGCACACAAGTGTGAATTTGAGAGAGGATGACTCCACCAAAGTTTGGCGTGCCAAGACAGTCCGTCTGGATTACTCGACAGGGCCAAAGGTGTAAGGAAAGAATGAAACAGCCTGAAAATGTGGTTGATTTGGAGGATGTTACCACCTCGGACCTAGAATCTATCAGCTCAACGGGGTTGAGGAAGAGACCTCCACAATGAAGCAAGGAGAAATAGGGCAGAGCTTTGAGGCTCAAAATGGTAGTTCAAACCCTAACCCCGAGACGCCTGCAAAACCCGAGGAAACAATGGGACCACAACAATCCCAACAACACGAGGAGGTATTGGTCGAAGACATCACCGACCAGCCAGAGTCCAAAAGGTAAGAAGAGTACACAGACGCAACAGAGGTAGGAACATCTGCTGCAAGACAGAAAATAAAGACACCAGACACCATGGATATTACACTCCCCTATCTCCCAGAACAGTCATCACTGTGGATGATATGATGGGAAAGGTACCTAAGCTTAGGTACGTTGACCATGACGTGCGCAGTGCGGCCAAGTTTCTAGAATTCGTCGAGGAAATTTATCTAATAAACACAGGTGAAATTGGGCCCCTCGACAAACCTATACTGGAGTTTTCACAGTGGATCACTGGGCTATACAATTTGAGCATCATGAATCTATTGGACATACTACATTTCGGGCACGGTAAGAATGTCGCGCTCTGTGTTAAACAGCTAGTCGCCCGCGTCCATGGAGGCATCATATGGATGGATAGACCATTGCAGAGATGTGGCATTGATTTCCAAGATCACAGGATTGCCCACAATCGGTGCGCAACCCAAAGAATACCTAGATAACAAAGCACGTGAAAACGAAATAGCAGAACAAGTTAAAGCACAGTTCGACACTACACGAAGAAATAGAGAAATTGTCATAAAAGACATCAATGACAATGCGACAAGGTTCTCTAGCAAGTTGATGGCATGTAAAGTTTTGAGGAAATGTCATAGAGAGGCAGCGCCAGCAGGCGTTATTGCAGCAGCCACGCAATGTGCAAAGGCGGTTATGTTCAGCTGGGCACCGTACTTGCTGAACCAGTTCTTAATAGACTGTCGAGACGTGCAAGATAATGGAACCAAGTTCCATTACACATGGTTGATCGTCTTGATAGCTTTTGCAGAGTGGCAGGAGCCTAAATTCTCGGCATTCTTAGACAGGATGGGGAAGTGTTATGCGGCCATATACAAGTCCCTCTGGAAAGAAAAAAACAACAAAATGTAGTAGGAAAATAACATTGTTTTTGCAATGTTGCTAGAAGAAATCCAACAATGCACAGCAAATGTGTGGTGCATACCGATGGAGGTAGTGTTGGAGACAGATGGGATAGCCAAGTTCAATGTGTCTAGGAATCACGTATGGATCCAAGCTGTCAAGGATCTCAAGAAGGCATGGCTCGAGATGCACTACTGTGTCACGAGAGAGGAAGTGAAATGGATCATCAAACACTGGACTGCGCAGTGGCAGCTACCAGTAGCAAAACCAACCACAAGGATAGGCATGATGCAGTCCTCTAAGCCTAAGGATAAGGCCGAAGTAGGATCATCAGTGAGAATATGTAGCTTGACTGAAAATACTAGAACAACTACAGTGCAGACTCAACCAAGTGGGAGCAACGCAGTACCAAAAAAGTTGAGGAGGACACCAACCACATCAAGGACAGGAAGCCAGCCACAAGCTGGGAAGAAGGATATTGCACAGGCTGTAGAAGAAAGATCCCAAGGTACAACAAGTGGGGCACAGCCCTCACAGACAATGAGGAATCCCACGCAAGAAGAGGAAATACGACACAGAGGACCCAAACATCACCCTAACAGAGGACGATGTGGAGCTAATCGTGGACAAGGTCCAAGACAGGGGTGAAGAAGTTGTCAGAATTGCAGAAGCATAGCGAGAAGAATCATGGCAAAGATCTTAGAGGTCCATGAAAATATACTACAACTACGGAGCCAAGCATAATCACAAGCCTCTATGTAGCAACAAGAAAAGACACAGCAGCCACCGACACAGAAAGAAGTAGAGGATATTGTGCAGTTCGTAGTCCAGGGTAGGGAGACATTTATGATAATGCATCAAAAGATCATATTCGATTAGGAGACTGTGCAGAAACCCCTAGAGGAGGTGGAACAAATGGAAATGGTCATGGAGAAAATACCCACTAAGTAATTATACGGACTCCAATCCAATGTCATGCAAGAAGTGCAGTCTAGGGCCCACACAGATGCAACAAACTTGCAGGTGGGTAGAGGAGTTGTGTAAATGCTCCAAATCACATGCGACCAATTGACAGCGGAGAAGGAGGAGGAGAAGGAATGCGCGGACAAGCTAGAACATGGATTAACATCAATTTATGCTCACATCCCAGACAGTGTGCAAGCACCAGAGAAAAACACAAAGGAGAAGATCAGTCTGATCTCAAAGACAATTGACCAATACAAGAAAGAGATCGAGGAGCTCAAGAAAAGGCTAAACCCTACGACTCCTCCCGAAGTTCGAGAGAAGAGGAAACAAGAAGCTGCAATTCAAATAGTGGAGATGGAGAAACAAGCAAGTGCAGTAGAAGAATTGTTCGATAGAGTCGTGCAGCTATGGACAGTGCTGGAAGAAGACAAGAAGGTCCAACAGTGGGACCAAGAAGATGATACAATCAACGCAACCATACAAGAGCTCAAACAAAGGCAAAAAATAATGAGCATCACAGAGTGCTTGAAGGGAACTCAAGACATGAAGAAGTTGCAGACAGAGTTGAAAGTCACACAGATGCAGAAGCAAGCAAGACAAGCAGAATTGGAACCCCTCCAAGAACAAGAAACACAGGTGATTGCGCAGTTGGAGGAAGGGAATACAAGTAGAGCACAGGCACAAGAAGAGAGCACAACATTAATGCAGGAGGAAATAACAACGTTAACAAACAAATCCGCGCAGATGAAAGAGAAAGGAAAGGAACCAGCAGAAAAGTTCCTTAGCATGTGTTAGCACTAGAATTCACACCTAGACTACTATAGGTGTAAGCCTAGTACCCATCAGAATATAAATGGATTGAATTGGTTTGAGTGTTGGATCAACAAGACTGGGAAATAAAGGGAGAGGGAAGCAAACTATCTGCAGATGCATTCCATTGGGCATGGAGTCATAACATCTTATAGATCAAAGGAAATCAAATTGTATACTAGACAAAAGGGATATATAATGATGAGTAGAAGCATAGTGAATATGACAAAAGGAAGAACATCCATTGCACAAATATCCTTTATGAAAAAAGAATAAAGATTGCTTAAACAATAAACAATGATTTAAAGGGCAAGCTACAACAAATCCTTTGTTATTTATGAATCCATCAATCAATGGCAGTTATGATCCTCAAAACCTATAATATATTCAAGCAAGAAGATAACAAATAAATAGGAAAACAAAGGAAGACAATATGATAAACAACTCTCATGAATCTTTAATGGTAGAAATGTTTATTACAAACATGCCCTCAGGCTTACAAATGAGCAACTAAACTACTCCTCTAGCTCTCTCTTCTCTTGGATCACAAATCCAACCATTTCCTTATCAAAATCCATTTCATATATAGTGAATGATCTCTCTCTAACCTAAGGAGGCCGAAACCAAGGAGCTACATAGGATCCTCCTCCATTTAGGATTTTGTTACAAAAGATTCCAACAAAAACATAACAAATTCATATTTTTTGGGATCTTGTCTATTGTGATAAATGCATTTTGAAACATGTCATATTGTTTGATCTGGAGATGGAACACATGTCCCTCATGTCCAACTAACTCCTAGGAAACCATTCTAACCTTCCCTGATAGATGCCATCCTTCCCATAGCTCAGAATTATCGGACTGTTAGAGTTCGCAGGGCCTTTGACATCATGCGTTGCAAACTTCCCTGTAGGTGATGATTTTGATTTTTCTCCCAAACTACGAATTGGGTCGGGCTGACTTTTTTTCAGCAAGTCAATGGTAATATGGTTCTTCTCCACACCAAATTTAAGAAGAAACCATATTGGCATTCAAAATTTATGATCAAAACATGACTTTGTTATGTGTTAATTGCTACAAACTGTCCCAATTACTAGTTCGCAGTGCCAGTGAGTCTCGGGGCTGCTAACTTTCCTGTAACATCCTGTTTTGATTTTTTCAAAAGCTTCAAGACATTAAAAATTCTACCAGGAGTCTATACATGCAACAAACTCATTATCTTGATATATAATTGGAGGGAAAACACCAAAACTACTATTTATAGCTCAAAACTCATAGCCATCTCCAAAAAGTTGTAAATGCATATAACAGAAACTTTGACCAAAATTAATGTTGGTTTTGGAAGATCAATGTATTTTTGTTTTGGAGATTCTTCTGGTAGCCACCTTGTCCAAGACTTATACACCTCAGTGGTATGAAATAGAGCACATTTCAGAAGGGAGGATAAAAGGGACATCCACTGAGATTTGTAATGAAAGGAAGACAAGTGAAATTTCTTTGCTAAAACAGAGTTTCAGCAGGATAAATATCAGTTTGCAGTGCCAATGATGTATGCAATTTTAAGCTAGGTTCTACAAATGATTAACCATACACCTCAGGTTTGATAGGGGTATCATTCAACTGGTTAAGACTAAACTTTAAATTGATGTAGAAAATGAGATTTTCAACAATTCTGGAATAAAGGGTTCGCAGTGCACGCTAGTGATGCGGAGTCAAAGAAACTAGTTCGCAGCACTGAGGTATCAGTGGGACAGATGACTTATTTGCAGAGGAAAAGATAAGGTGAGGTTAAGATAACAGTCTGGACAAGTGAGAAGATTTTAGAGCGCCATAGAAATGGATTTGAGAGTTGGCAACAAATGATCTTGAACAGTTTGCAGCACCAAGTTCAAAATCCAATACTGCACTTCAAGGAAACTGTTAGAAATTTATGTTACAAAATCCTTGAAAATCTAATTAAATGAAGGCGCTGAAAACCTCATAATTTCCCTTGACACATTTGTTAGTTGCAATAATGAAAGATAATTTTATGAGGTACTCATAAGTATGTTGCGAACTTTCCTGGCGAGTTGGCAGCAAATACACCTGACCATTTCATGTGCTAACATTGGCTCTACAGGGGATGGCATACTCCCTGTGAGCTGCCAAGAACATGCAAACCTATGGCTGATACTAAGAACATCCCTGTAACTTTATCCAAACTAAAAACTAAAAAAAATATTGAAACCACCAATGTCTCCATTGGGCTATGGAGTCTTATTGTTGTTATTCTTCTACAAACAATACCAAACTAAAAAACAAATACTTGGAAATATGAGCTTATTTATATACATTCCTACTTCTATCCAATTTTTTTGCTTGCTCAAGTGATATGGTAAATTCAATACATCCATTCAAGTAACTGGATCACAAACTGAAATCTACTTCCATCTTTAAGCATATATATCGCTGAGAAGACTATAGAATAGAAAAAGAAATGAACTAAATGCCCATTCTTACAACTATGAAATTTTTCCTTTATGAATTCATAAATATAAGAATGATGACCCCAATACAACTCCATATATCTTTCCATGGGATCATCAAAATCATACGAGAGTACCTCTTTTTGATTTTCAAAAGAAATGGGTTGAATGTGTGTATAAACTACTCCTTTGACAATGTTGTGTTCTCCATTCGGGAAGCCTTCAAGAGAAAAAATATGCACACTGCTTTCACTGTGAATCACATTCTGTTCGATTTCTTCTGTAGGTCCATGTTCAAGAATGACAAATGAAGACTTACTAATTTTGCAATTTGTTGGTCATCATTTGGTGATAAAGATAGGATCAATTGCTTTTGTAGCTCTTTCTTTTCACCTCCATTATATTCCCAAGAATCATATTCATAAACATCATATACAGGGACAATTTTGAGAGGTTCCAAATATGTCATAAAGAAATTTTGATTATTATCATCACTAGAATATTCATCAAAAATAGGTTGATTGTAAAACATTTATAAATCTTGGTATTCATAATTTTTTGTTTCAAGATATTCTCGAGATGTTGGATGCATATCAACAACGTGATCTTTATCGGAATTTAGGGCATCCTCTGTATCATAATCAAAACTACTAGAGACATTCAAATACTAATTAAAGGAATACTAATTGAATGTTGGATGTAGGGTTCAAATTCTTTACAATAGCTTTCAAAAAGAATATCAGCTGGATAAAAAAAATTGTAATGATGATGAAAAACAGTGTGAAACTCCTTCAAAGAATGAATGCTATCATTAGGGAGGGATTGACACCATTCACGAGCATGTTCTCGTAAAGAAAATATGAACATCTTGATTAAGATATCCCTGTGAAAAAAATAATGTTCAAACATGCATCTATAAAAATTTAATAAGTGCTCACCGGGATGATCATACTTGCTTCCTCTGAATCTGGGAAGATAGTCATCCCATTCAGCTATAGTAGGCACTAGATGTGGAAAACTAGTTATGTTTGAGAAATCACAAAATGCATACCTCTAAGCAAGGATAGCATCGATTTCCATTTTCATCATGTATCAGTGAAGTCGCCAATAGTTTCTTTCTTCATGGAGTGGAGTCACCAGGTGAATGATGTAATCTCTATTATGTGACCAACCCTTGTTCACCATCAAAGACTGGATTTGTTCTATGTCGTTCTCCCAGGAAATATTACTTCATTTTCATCCCTGGCAGCGGCGCCAAATATGCTATCACTAGAAGTCACACCTAGACTATTGTAGGTGTAATCCTAGTACACATCAGAATATAAATGGATTGAATTGGTTTGACTGTTGGATCAGCAAGACTGGGAAAGAAAGGGAGAGGGAAACAAACTATCTGCAGTTCCATTGGGCATGGAGTCATAACATCTTACAGATCAAGGGAAATCAAATTGTATACCAGACAAAAGGAATATATAATGATGAGTAGAAGCATAGTGAATATGACAAAAGGAAGAACAACCATTGTACAAAGATCCTTTATGCAAATAGAAAAAATGTTGCTTAAACAATAAACAATGATTTAATGGGCAAGCTACAATAGATCCTTTGTTGTTCATGAATCCATCAATCAATGGCAGCTATGATCCTCAAAACCTACAATATATTCAAGCAAGAAGATAACAAAGAAATGAGAAAACAAAAAAAGACAATCTAATAAACAACTCTCGTGAATCTTTAATGGCAGAAATGTTGATTACAAACAGACCCTCAAGCTTACAAATGAGCAACTAAACTGCTCCTCCAACTCTCTCTTCTCTTTGATCATGAACCCAACCCTTTTCTTATCAAAATCTCTTTCATATATAGTGAATGATCTCTCTCTACCCTAAGGAGGTCGAAACCAAGGAGCTACATAGGATTCCCCTACATTTAGGAGTCTGTTACAAAAGATTCCAACAAAAACATAACAAATTCTTATTTTTTGGGATCTCGTCTATTGTGATAAATTCCTTTTGAAACAGGTAATGCTGCTTGATTTGGAGATGGAACACATGTCTCTCATGTCCAACTAACTCCTAGGAAAATATTCAAACCTTTCCTGACAGTTGGAAGCCTTCCCATAGCTCAGATTTTTCAAACTGTTAGAATTCACAACGCCTTTGACAACATGTGCTGCGAACTTTCCTATAGGTGATGATTTTGAATTTTCTCCCAAACTACAAACTGGGTCGGGCTGATCTTTTTTCAACAATCAATGGTAATATGGTGCTTCTCCACACCAAATTTCAGAGGAACCCAGATTGAAATTCAAAAGTTATGATCAAAACATGACTCTGTTGTGTGCTAATTTTTACAAACTATCCCAATTACCAGTTCGCAGCGCTAGTGAGTCCATGCATTGTGAACTTTCCTATAGCATCCTGTTTTGATTTTTTCAAAAGATTCAAGACCTTAAAACTTCTACCAGAAGTCCAGACATGCAACAAACTCATTATCTTGATATATAATTGGAGGAAAAACACCAAAACTTCTAGTTATAGCTCAAAACTCATAGCCATCTCCAAAACGTTGTAAATGCATATAACAGAAACTTTGACCAAATTGATGTTGGTTTTGGAAGACCAAAGTCTTTTTGTTCTGGAGATTCTTTTGGTAGCCACCTTGTCGAAAACTTATACACCTCAGTGGTATGAAATAGAGCACATTTCAGAAGGGGGGATAAAAGGGATATCCACTGGGATTTCTAATGAAAGGAAGACAAGTAAAATTTATTTGCTAAAACAGAGTTTCATTAGCATGAATATCAGCTTGCACCGCCAATGATGTATGCAATTTTAAGCTACGTTCTACAAATGATTAACCATACACCTCAGGTTTGATAGGGGTATCATTCAACTGGTTAAGACTAAACTTCAAATTGATGCAGAAAATGAGAGTTTCAACAATTATGGAATAAAGAGTTTGCAGCGCCTAGTTCGCAACGTGCGCTAGTGATGCAGAGTCAAAGAAACTAGTTCGCAGCGCTGAGGTATCAGTGGAACAGATGGATTATTTGCAGAGGAAAAGATAAGGTGAGGTTAAGATAACAGTCTGGATTTGTGGGCATATTTTAGAGCACCATAGAAATGGATTTGAGAGTTGGCAGCAAATGAGCTTGAACAGTTCACAACACCAGTATGCAGCGCCAAGTTCAAAATCCAATAGCGTGCTTCAAGGAAACTGTTATAATTTTTTGTTACAAAATCCTTGAAAATATAATTAAATGAAGGTGTTGAAAACCACAAAACGCCCCTTAACACGTTTCTTAGTTGCAATAATGAAAGATAAGTGAATGACGTACTCATAAGTACATTGTGAACTTTCCTGGTGAGTTGGCAGCAAATACACCTCACCATTTCATGTGCTAACATCTTGGACAGGGAAGTGCAAGGAGCGCGCACTACCTAAGTGGCTCGAGACGAGCCACATGTTAATGTTGGGGGCTTGGTGAGCACATGCCTATTTTGAGGAAAGATCCTATTTTTGGAAGGTAAGGCCTAATTTTGAAGAATAATAGCTATCAGGAAAAGCAACATGTGTGAGGAAAAGAAGCATGCAAGAGGAGCAACATGCAAGGCGCACATGAAGGAAAACCTAACCATGATAGGGTTAGGGTTTTGGTAGAGATTGTAACAATTATAAGCCTGTAAAATAGTATAAATAAAGACCTAGGAGGTCTAAGTTAAAGGTTTGAGTTATGTTTTTGTGTTGTAGTGAGAAGTGTAAAAGATGTGAAGTTGTAGAAGAGACAAGTAGGCCATATTTTGAGGGTTAGATCACAGGCTGAGGACCCTGGTGTGATCTAGTCCGCTTGACAAAGATTATTAAACCTTTTCATGAGTGTATGATGGGAGTTGTAGTGTGTGCAACACCATATTTTGAAGAAACCTAAATAAAAAAGAAGAGAAGACAAATCTTTGTGGGTGTATCCCGGGAGGGGGTGAACCACAGTAAAACATGTGTTATTTGTGATGTTTCTTGCACATTTACTTTCTGTTAATGGTTAGTTGATGAATGAATGGTTAAGTTAGATATATTAGAATGCATACATGGGCTTAAAAGATGAATGAATCCTAGGAATAATAAAATGAATAATCAAATTAAGGCCTCAAGAAGATAAAATACAATCCCAGATCCCCACTCATTCCTAGACTAGAAGCACTTGAGCATTGCAGTCACCAATAGAACTATCTCGGGTGAGACTACGCAATGGATTTTGTGTGTTGTGTTGCCTTCTAGTTTACCAAGAGGGCCGATAGTTTATAGGGTTTTGTTGGAAACATGTTTAGAGTTGAACTTGGGTCAAACCAAGAAGTGAGAAAAGTAACCAACAATGGGTTTCCACCTTGGTAATTTTTCTACAACCTTTTGGGTTCCAAACTTCTGGGGTCGTTTTGAGGCCCTAAACAACGTTTTTTGGGCCCACCACAGTCACACAATACGTTTTAACCAGAGTGTGATGTAAAAATGTGTAGTCATCGGATAGACCTTTCAAACGTGTTATCGTACGCTCCAAACGGAGATCGTATGCAAACGTTACTCCCCTGGGAAGTTGACGTACCAACTTACCCCATTGAGACCCACGTGACTTTTGGAGTTTCATCTTCCAGTGTTAGGGTTTTGAATTTTCTTCATGTTAAAAAGGCCTCTAGAGCCTCATTGTAAACATCATCATCTTCATGTGAATGAACGTAGCCATCACATCTTTTCTCAGAGATAAGTTGCTACCATTCTAGCAAGTCATTCACTATGTAATGATCTCAAGCCAAATTATTTCTTGGAATCACTAACTACTACTAATTTATTGAGTTATTAAGTGCATACAAGATTCATCAACACATGGAGATCACAATATATTCAAGATGCAGAAGCACAAGCAAAGATCTGACCTTTTTATTATGAGCAATGTAAGATCAATACAATAGCTGGCCGATCTGGCATAGACCTCAGATGGTCGTACAAGCAATAGATATGAGCTGCTACAAAATGCTCCTGACAATACAAAATAAGCCTCCAAAGGCTGGATATACAATGAAGACTAAATCAAGTAGATCAACCTCCAAGCTGGAAATTGCCACGTCCTGCTAGAATGTTGAAGCCCTGAATAATTCTGCCCTGCTACCAAAAGTGTCCAATCATCCCGAGAAATATGCCAAATGATAGATCGGGCAACTATAAGGAAAACCCAGATGTCCAAATTCCCAAATCCACTCTCAAACTCTGTAGATTTGAATTCTCCGCTGAATGGTGTGCCCCGTTGGATGACTGAAACCCTAGCTGGTTCGGCCCTGATGAAGGAGGCCTCCAAATGCTTTGAAACTCTCCAAGAATATAGATCAGGCTATGAGAATCCCGTGGGAGAAGTTTCGGGCTCAGATCTCAAGCAAATCTCCCTATATCTGAGTTTTAATTAATCACAAGACGTCCCCTATGGCTCCACGACGTCCCAAAAAAAAACCGTCAAACTGATGGTCCTGCCCCTGCAAACAAAACCCAACTGTCGGAATGGCCCCAGGCCCTCAATATAAGCTGGATCGAACCTCCCTCGATAATTTGGCCCTGAGACTAGAATGGTGTGGAGGAGTCTTTCATCCCCAAGACCACGCTGTGGAACAAGGTGAGTGGATATTTCACCACTGAGTTGCTCACAAGGGTTTGTACAGCAAAACCCCCAAACTGAATGCTCAAGAGAAATAACAAATGCTAATCCAAAACCAAAATGAGTAATAGGTGCACCCCAGCCTCTTACTTATACTTTTCCTTCTAATGCTCTGTTGAGTTAGGTTAACTCCCAGGGTTAATCTTCTATTCTTCGGTTGAGTTATCTTTTACTCCTTTATCCTTTTCTTTTCTTAAGTCAACTTAAAAATATAACTTTTACCTTCTTGACTTTCCCCCCTTCAGTGTGAGACTATGACCTAGTGGGGGTGCCCATGCCACTGAGTCTCCTCATCACCTCTCTAAGAGGTGGGGGACATTACAGTCTCCCCTGCTTG
>JZKD02S2169302.1:1161728-1194807 GCA_000966675.3 Picea glauca | reverse complement strand
GAGTTGAGGATTAGGTGACAGCACCTTAACTCTCACTTGCCCCCAAGGACACACCGAGTGGATTGAAGATTTCTTCCACGTCTCCCAGGTGTGTATAAGGCGGCAACAGGGCTGAAAAAACAGGGTTGTACATGCTAAGTTTGCTGGGCTGCAAGAAATTGTTGAATTAGTTGCTGTAATTATTTTCTTCCTCTAAAGCCAATAAAATCCTCTCATTCACTAGTTTTCCCTTTGGGGTCTTTCTAGGGGCATTGCCTAGAAATATCTGTGTTCAAATGTGTGTGCTGTTTATGATTCTGCTGTGCTTTTTTTGGTTAAAACTCAGCTGTAAATTTTTTGCATAGTTTACAGAATTTATATCAACCGTAGATTAAATTATGAGTTGTTAAATTTTTTGGCATAAAATTTCTGATTGCTGGGTTTCAAGAAATTAAAATTTTGCACCTTGACGAGTCTCATGAGTTACTAATCTTGAATTACCTCCCTTGCTTTTGGGATTTTAGCAAGCTCACACGTTTTCCTCACAATTGGGGGTCTAGCGTGGTTGACTATGTCCTGGCCAATCAAGAACTTATCCCTATATTCACCAGTTCTTTGTCACCTCGATCCTTGTAGCTGACCACTTCCTCTTATCCCTCTCCCTTAAAGCCGACCACTCCCCCCTTCATTCCCCTCCTCCCCTATACCCCCCTTGCACCACTCTTTTGTTTGATGGTGTGGATCTAGATGTCTTTGTTTCCTGCCTCTAATAACTACTTCGTCCCCTCTCCTGTTTCCGCGCTCGAGTTAGCCTCCTCCAACTATGATCATCTCTCATCCGCTATTTGGGATGCAACCCTTAACACTTTACTAGTGCTCCTTTTTGCCCCACAAACCACAAATCAAATCCTATGAATTGATGGTATGATAATGATTGCAAATTCCATCATAGACAACTCAGTCATGCCCTTCTCCATAATCCCACCGCCTACCCCATCCTTAGAAAATCTTATTGCAATTTTCTATATCGCAAGAAATGCCTCTTTGTTTGACATAGGAGATGTGAATTGTGTGCATCCCTGTGCCATACCTCTAAAACCTTTTGGTGCATCATATTTTCCTGCCAATCCAACCTCCTCTTTGATTTTGACCCCTAGTCCATGTTCACCCATATGACTGCCCTCTATGATATCCCTGTGCAATCTCCTATCCTAGTCAGTTCTTCCCCCCCAAATACGTTGTTACTTGTTCTTTTACATGGATATCAAACGGGCTATCTGGGAGATGAGCACCACCAGAGTGGTCAACGAGGAGGGGTTTCAAGCTATGATTTTCAAGCATGGTAGAGCAACACTTTCTGATTTCATTACTGATTTGTTTAAAATGTTGTTTGCTTAGGTCCCACCATACTATTCACCCGATCCACGATCATGGTCGGCCACACTTTCTCAAATTTTTTCTTAAGGCTAGATTTCACATGGGTTAAAAGTTTAGAGTCACTACCAGTGAGGATAAGGTCATCAACATAAAGAATAAATATAATGAGATGGCTTCCTACTTTTTTGGTATAGACAATGGGGTTAGAATGACATCTAGAAAACGAGTTTTCAAGAAGGAAGCTATCCATTTTTCATACCAAGCTTGAGGAGTTTGCTTAAGACCATAGAGAGATTTCTTAAGGCGACATACAAGGTTGGGTCATTCTGAACATAACCGGGAGGTTGTTCCATGTAGACTTTTTCTTGTAGATCCCCATGCAAGAAGGTGGATTTAACATCGCTTTGATGGACCTCACATTTATGTGAGGTAGCAAGGGCTAGAACAAGGCAGATGGAATTCATTTTGGCTACAGGGACAAATGTTTCATTATTGTCTATTCCTTCAACTTGAGAAAATCCTTTGGCAACTAATCGAGCCTTATGTCCTTCAACACTTCCATTTAATGCATACTTAGTTGTATATACCCATTTACATTTGACAAGTTTTCTTTTCTTTGGAAGAGGTACAAGATCTCAAGTATCGTTCACCATTAAGGAACAATATTCTTCATTCTTTGTTGTGTCCAAATTTCGATGGCTAGAAGCTTTTGCAAATGTTTCTAGATCAAAAGTCTCTGAAACTTGAGCCAAAAGAGAGAAGACTCGTTGTAATTGTGAACGCGTATGTCATTGATTTGTAGGATCATCGACAAGATCACCCGTTGCTTCTTGTGTTGAACGGACCCATCTAGGAAGCGATGGTGTTGGTGCAGGTTCATGTTCAATGGACTCAACTGGAGGAATGTGAGCAGGCGGAGGTGGATTTTCAGCCTCACTGTCATCATCTGAAGAAGAAACCGGATCATGATCACTAATAGAAAAGTTGGGAAGAGAAGATGGCACATACATCGAAGATAGCTTGCATGCCAAAGATGGCACAAACGTCAAAGTAGGCTTGTAGTCGAGAGATTTTCATCAAACTTAACATCTCTTATAATAATTATTTCATGGGAATGAGGTTGAAGAAGTCTATAACCTTTTACATCTTTAGAATATCCAACAAAAATGCGCTTCTCACTTTTAGGTTGTAATGCTTTCCTTTTTTTCATCAGGAATGTGAGCCTATGCTTCACTATCAAACACACATAAGTGGTTTACATTTGGATTTGCTATGGGCACAATTGATGGCTTTTGTCCAATAATAAAGACTTAAATCCTTAGATTGGATGATACAATTTTCCATTTCCTTTAATGTGCGGTTCTTCCTCCCAGCAACACCATTTTGTTGTGGTGTATATGGAACAATATGTTGCATTTGAATGCCTTGTGCAGTGTCGTAAGTTGTAAATTTGTTGTTCACATATTTGCCTCCATTATCTGTTGTTCGCCTTTGTAGTTGATGTCCAAATTGTTTTTCTACAAGGGCATTGTAGACTAAAAACATGTCTAAAAATTCATTCTTCAGTTTTAAGAAATAAACCCAAGTGCGTTTGGAGAAGTCATCAATGAAAGTTAATAAGTACTTGCACCTAGAGAAAGAAGGAGAAGAAAGCAAACCACACAAATCACTATGAAGAAGATGCAAAGTGGTTGAGGCGTCCCAAGCGTCCCAATAGACACGTTTGTCAAAATTGTTCGGATGATGTTTGTCGAAAACACAGTAGGCACAAACACCATCTTTGTAAGAAACGAGAGGAAGAGCAATCACCATATTTTGATTACATAATGAGGGATAGTTTAGATGACCAAACAACTCATGCCAAAGTTTGCTCAAGTCATCACTATGAACAATAAAAACTAATGGAAAAGATAATGACCCAAAGTTGTCAAATTTGTACATCCTAGTAATATCATTAACAATTTCAGTTGCTAGGACATGCCTAGGATCTCTTAAATTCTTGATTACAACTCGGTGAGGTTAAAACTCTACTGCTGTACCTTCACTTGAATGAGTGATTTGATGTACTATTAAAAGGTTGTCGTAGAGATTTGGAACACATAATAGATCATTGAAATGACCATCATCTAACTAAATTGTTCTAGACCCTACAACATTAAGAGATTTATCTTCACCAACAAATATTTGTTTGGTGTTACATTCTTTAAGATTAAAACATATGGTTTTATCCTTAGTCATATGAGAAGATGCTCCAGAATCAATAAGCCACTCATCAAAAGAAGAAGTAGATGCTGCATTGAAGGTGAAACTAGAAGTTGAAAGTGCATGTCCATGAGAAGAAGAGTTATAAGAAGAAGATTTAAGATTGATGTTGTGCTTCTTCATCGCTACTTCTAAGGCCCCCATCTTTTTGAAACATGCAGGCTCTAGATGACCATTTCATCCACAAGAATTAATATGCTTGTTAGTCTTTTTACTTTTTGATTTTGGTCCTTTGTCACCATTGGGAGTAGAAACTAGTTGAAAGGGTTTGGAACCCTTGTTTTGCTTCTTGTTGCGAGGATATTGTTTATTTGGGTGCTTGGATTTATCTTTCTGTTGGGCCAATAAGGCTTTGTTAGATGTACCTGGAGTGTTGATCACTCCAAGATGCAAGAGCTTATCTTGCTCTCTAATTAGAGAATCACAAAAAGACTCAAGAGAGGGTTATGTGTATGAATCCCTTAGAGCTTCTCTCGTGGAGTAAAAGGTAGATACAAAAACAAAATATGTACTACCAAGCTTAGCAAGAATTATATACATTGGTCATCCTTCATATCTATTTTACAATCTTGAAGTAAATGTCTAATGGTTTTGAACTTAGATAAATAATCTTCAATGCAAGGGAAATCATTGGGATTTACAGACATCAATTGATTTTCAAGCTAGTGGGATGGAATTACATTGTGTTTACCAAATGTCGTTTCCATCTTATCCCAAGCTTAATTTCGGTCATCCATTCCTTGAAGGTGAAGCTGTAAATCAAGAGAGATGGACATTTTGATTAATTCATGTTTTTCATCATTTTTATTATCCCATTTTGCTTTCAGTTAACCATCAACGGAGGCTTTTTCTTTTTCCAAGGTCATTCAGTACAATCCTTTACTTGTAGTACATCCTCCATATGGGATTTCCACGAGAAGTAGTTGGTATCGATAAGCAAAATATCACTCGGTGTAGCCATATTAAAATATTAAGGTAATATGGATTTAAAACCTTAAATTGATTGTTTGGATGGAAACATTTGAAAAAATAGGTAGTTTAAAAATGGCACATAAAACATACTTCAGATGTGAAAGTTATGCCCTTTTTTAAAAAGGCATAAAAGGTAACCAAAGTGCCATGTGGCAGGGAGAGGTTGGCTCACGTAGTGATGGTTGTATAATAAGGTTGTTGAATAAAAAAAATTCCTTTCCTTCTCTAACTTTGCCTATAAGGTCACTTTTACAAATAAGTTACTTATGTAGTGATCCACTTTTGTAAAATAAGTGAGAATCACTTTTACAATGAAGTTATTTTATAAATTAAAGTTTCATGCAAAAAGTACCTTAAAAAAAATATTAAGGTTACTTTATAGTGATTCACTTTTATAATTTAAGTGAAATGCACTTTACAATAAAGTTATGAGATAACTCAAAGTTGCATGATTTTTTTCAAAAAGTAACTTAATAAAAAGAGAGACTTGAACTCAAGACCTCTTATTAAATAAATTAACTTTCAACCAAGTGAGTTAATGGAAAATATATACTAAATGTTTATGATGGATGAGGGGGGCTTTTTTTTCACTCTTTTCCTAGAAGTGCATGCTTACGCCAAAACCCTGGTTTTTGCCTACAAAAATCCTTCAACATGGCCATGCACGAAATTGAGCAAAATTTTCGATTTTCTTTTTTTTTCGTTCGACCTTGGATGGTAGGAGAGATGGGTCCATTCCATGACATACCTACTTCCTTTCTTTGGTTTCTTTTGTCCATAGATCTTCTCCTACGGTACATCTCGCCATCATAGTAGGTCTTTGAATTTGGGGTCGTGGATTCTTGATGCCTCGAAGTAGATCTCACTCTCTACTACTATACCTTATTGCACTTTAGTTTTTGCAACTTGCCTTTTATAGGAGACCTTTTGGTACTCTTGCACTGTATTGACATTATTGTACTCCATAGTCCCTTTGACCTACTTTTGTGGTCATTAGTTGGACATTAATAAAATTATCTTATCTTATCTTATCTAAAACTTCACAATAAAGGGGTTAGATCTCAGTTAGCTTGCTCGAAAAATGCAATTTTTTTCTCTCCGTTTCTGATTTGTTGAGTTAACGTAAAGCGCAAAACAAAGAGCATATGCAGAAAAGAAAACACTTTCCGCTCCGTTTCTAATATGCCGAGATTGTAGAGAGCACACAACAAAGAACATATATAGACTAAAAAGAGTAACAAACAAGAACTATAAATAGAAAAACTGAAATATTAACTCTGTAAAAAATTAAAAAGGGCATAATCAAACTTTATACCTCTGAATCTGACAAAAAAGGCTGTATCTTGAGCAAATGGAAACATTTTCGAGCGACTTGAAAAGCGTTTCCAATTGAAGGCAGTGCTCTAGTCGCAATGGAACAATTCACTTAGCTTAGAAATGCACAGAAATAGCAGAACTCAAAAATCTTTTGCTGCATGCAGCAACACATGTTTAGGATCTCGATCAACAACAGGTGCGGGTATTCATGCAAGCTTTGATACCATGTTCAACAAAACATGGTATTTCCACACAGGTCAAACACCTTAAACAACCTCTCACACAACCAGATCAAAGATTAGTACATCGGTGTTTTTATGTGGTAAAAACCCTTTAAGAGGGAAACAGTCCTCGACCCCAGCCAATGCACCCACTTGAGGCAATATATTAACGCAAAAGAAAAAAATTGTACATAAGAGTTTCTCACAGTCTATCTTTAGCAAATGACCCTCCATGCTCGTTGAATAAAGGTCATGGATCAATCGGGTGTTAAGCCACATATCAAGAACTGTTAGTATTGAGGAGAATATGAGCCGTCGGATAACTTTATTGTTTAGAACATATTGTGGCCGTTGGATTACAAAACTACAAATGCATACTTAAAAAACACAATTTTATCTAAAGACACATTAGATCAAGTTGATCTTAACTAACTCCTAAGTGTTTAAATATCCTAACACTTGATTTTTAATTTATGCTTCAACTGTACAACTTACATGCAGTGACTAAAATTGAAACTTTCCCTTTTATTTTAATTTTTTCACATTCCAATCAAAATTTCTCTCCTGAAATGCTAAATTCACACAAACTTTCTTGAGATGCCACCAAACTAACACCAGGCTCAGATTGATAAATGCTCTAACAGCAGTGTCGGGAGAGATAAAGAGAAGTATCACTTACTAATGAGTCATTGAATACATTGACAAGGTTTTGTTTCATACAACCTGTGATAAGTTACCTATTTACTTTTTGTGGGTCATTAACATTAATCATGACCCTCTTAACACTAGCACTTCTATCCACATTTTATTTAATATTAGGATTCCTAACAACATAATGAGTGTTACCACTAATATGAGATTATTTTATCTTGTTTCATCCTTACTCCTTTAAATTGGGAGTTGAAGCTAGTTCGAGTAAGCTTGTAATTTTATGTTTTCTTGAAAATAAAGATGCATTTACCACAGGTAGTGATTGGTATAATAATTTTTGCCATCGAATTATTTAGTAAATTAAGTGTTTTTTTTTTGTTTTTTGTTTTTGATTTTTTTTTCTGTGCACTAGTTTGTAATGTACATGCAAGATGCAACTCATCAATGCACATGAGTGTTTTACATGGCACATACCAATTCTGGGTAGATTTCTTTTCTTAGATGGAGGATTTTACAGTGGCCATCTTTTTTTAATCTTATGAGCTAACAACATGCAATTTAGTGAAATAGTTTTGATTATTGCTTTCAATTTGTATTATAGATGTGTAGACTAGAGCTTGCTGTGTTAATTTCTGATTAAATCCAAGTGAGATTAAACATTTCATGTTATTATACACAGGGAAAAGATTTCAGGAGCCAACTTCAACTGGGCAACAATGCTTTTTATGGTGCCAACTATATCCAGGTATATTATTCTGGCTGGTGGTAGTTGTATTAATTTTAGTAATGAGATTCATAAAATAATATTGATTGTTCCAATCTCAAAATTCCCCATTTACTCATTTGTATATGTTGAAGACCAGAGGATTCAAAGGAAAAGTTTGACTAACATTAAGTGGCTCAATATGTAATATGAGTAAGCATTTATCTTGTGTTGGATGGCTGTCAGTGGGAGGTGGCTGAACAGTCATTGAGAAACACACAAAATAAGGTCTATGCATAGTATATGCTTAAAACCAATGCTTTGATCACTTGAAGTGACTATGAAGTCCAAACAGGACCCTGGAGCCTGCCTTCATCAACTGTGTATAAAAAAAAGAATGGACCCCAGAAGCATAACATGAAAGGCCCAAAATCAAATAAAAACAGCCTCTAAACAATTAACTATTAAAACCAATGCTGCATTCACCTTAAGTGACTGTGAAGACTTTTTTTTTGTAAGAGATTTGGGATTTTTTGGAGATAAACCTCCTTAGGGGTCTATATTGTTCTTGAATTTATCAACAATTGGCCCTTTACCTTGACCCTTTCCTGATTTAGTTTCCTGCCTTGCTTGGATGGCTCTGATTTCTCTCATTTAGAGAGCTAGCTTTGATTCGCAAAGAGTTTGTCTTCGTAATTCTTCATTTTAACCATGAATTCAACTATATGCAACATATTAAGCATAGCCAAGAACAACAGTAACTCATACACAATATCTTCTCCTTTCCATTCTTAGTTGCCACCATTAACACACTCAGAGCAGCACATTAAACAAAATAAGAGCAACAAGATTTCACACACAAAATTTACTCAACAATAACAGAAAAATTCATACACAGTGACACCATATTTACTCTGGAAACCCCAATAGGAACACTAGCTTCGAATGGTTGCTCAGTTGTCTATTTTGGCAATTTCTAGTTACAATGTAGCTTATGGCTTTATGTGCATACTTCCCTCTTTGGTCAAAAGATCCTTTGAGAGTCAAGTTACAAAGATATATAGGAGAGCCGGGGTGTAATGAGAAGGCCAATGGACTGACCTTTTAATTACTATTCCTCTCTCTTTTCCTCTCCTATTTTATTTAATTCCTTTTTCCCTCTCTTTTGTCTCATTTAATTTCTTTTTTTACACTTGCATTGTTCTTTATAGTTTATCCAACCTTCATTAATTACCGAATTACATTTGCTGGTACCAAGTCTTACAACCATTTGCTTGTTTGGATCCATATGGATCCAACCACTCACATAAACAAATCATTATAAAATTAACTTATTTGTTAAAGTGAGCTTATA
Source organism: Picea glauca (assembly GCA_000966675.3). Taxonomy (NCBI): domain Eukaryota; kingdom Viridiplantae; phylum Streptophyta; class Pinopsida; order Pinales; family Pinaceae; genus Picea; species Picea glauca. The sequence goes on along the minus strand of JZKD02S2169302.1, from coordinate 1,185,971 downwards.
AGACAGTTAGATAAGGAGGGCAATTTTTTTTATTCTTTACAACTCAACAACCTTAATGTGCAATTATCACCATGTAGGCCAACCTCCACCTGCCACATGACATCTTGGTTACTTTTATGCCTTTCTCCAAAATGACACAACTTTGACATCTGGAGTCTGTTTTTAGTGCCATTTTTTGAAATTGTCAAATTTTTTGAGCTCCTTCCATATAGATTGTCAATTTTGATTTTTGAAGCCATCTTACCTACATATTGTAATATGGCTAGTCCAAATGATTTCCTACTTACTAGTTCAAAGTTCAAACTACTTCTCATGGAAATCTTGTATGGCGGATTTACTTCGAAGTAGGGGACTTTATTGGGTTATTTTGGGAACAAAAATTACTTTTATTGAACCATTAAAGAGAGTCAAATGGGATAATAAAAATGATGAAGCACGTGGATTGATTGGAATGTCGATCTCTAGTGATCTCTAGTTTCACCTTCAAGGCATCGAGTCCTTAGATGCATTCGACCGTCGGATAGGTTTTAACACCTCCTTCCTTCTCTTATTGTGTCACGTTTGTAAATCCTTCAATCCTATCCCAAGTTGTTCTTGTGGGGGGTGTTACGATATTTAGACACTTAGGAGTTAGTTAAGTTCAACTTGGTCATGTTCAATAGTTTCAACTGGAGGATGGTGAGTAGGCAGAGGTGGATTTTCATCCTCACAGTCATCATCTAAAGAAGAATAAACTAGAATATGGCACATTCGTCGAATATGGCACATTCATCGAATATGGCATGCATGTCGATGATGGCATAAATGTTGAATTAGGCATGTAGGCCAAGAGACCTTCATCAAACTTTCTCTTCTATTAATAATTTCATTTGAATGAGGTTGAAGAAGTCTATAACCTTTTACATCTTCAGAATATACAACAAAAATGTATTTCTCATTCTATAACCTTTTCTCATCAGGAATGAGAGCCCATGCTTCATTACTAAACACACAAAAGTGGTTGACATTTGGTTTAATGTTATTCCATGCTTCTTTTGATGTCATATCTTTGAAAGCCTTTGTGGGAATCTGATTAACTATGTAATTTGCACAATTAATGGATTCCACCCCAAAATGAGGACTTAATCCCTTAGATTGGATCATGCAATTTGCCATGTCTTTTAATGTGTGATTTTTTCTCTCAACAACACCATTTTGTTCTGGTGTATATGGAGCAATATGTTGCATTTGAATTCCCCATGCAGTGCAGTAAGTTGTGAATTTCTTGTTGATATATTCACTTCAATTATCTGTTCTTAACTTCCAAAGTTGATGTCCACATTGTTTTTCTACAAGGGCCTTGTAGGCCAAAAACATGTCAAAAACCTCACTCTTAAGTTTTAAGAAATAAATCCAAGTGCATTTGGAGAAGTCATCAATGAAATTTAAGAAGTACTTGATCCTAGAAAAAGAAGTAGAAAGAAGTAGGAGTAAGCAGACCACACAGATCACTATGAACATATTACAAGGGGCCAAGACGTGCCAAGAGGCATGTTTGTCAAAACTCTCCCAATGATGTTTGCAGAGAACACATTCGGGGCAAACATCATCTTTGCAAGAAACGAGAGGAAGACCAATCACGATATTATGTTTACATGGTGCAATGAGCGATAATTTAGATGACCAAATTGCTCATTTGAAAGTTTGTTGATGTCGTCACTATGAGCAATAAAAACTCAAGGAAGAGATGATCATACAAAGTTGTCGAATTTGTACAACCTGGTAATATCATCACCAATACCAGTTGCCAGGCCATGCTTAGGATGTTTAAAATCCTTGATTACAATTTGGTGAGATGAAAATTCTACTGTTTACCTTCATCTGAATGAGTGATTTAATACACAGGTGTACTAATCTTTGATTTGTTTGTGTGAGTAGTTGCCTTAAGGTGTTCGACTTATGTGGATATACTCTATTTGTTGAACATGCATTTGGGGTCTCACTGCCTTAGACTTATGTGGATATACCCTGTTTATTGGACATGCATTTGGGGTCTCAATGCCTTGAAGATGAAACTGGAGATCTCTGGAGATGGACATTCTGATTAATCCACGTGCTTCATTATTTTTACTATTGCATTTGTCTCTCTTTAATGATTATAGAGGGGCAATTTTTGTTCTCAAGGTAACTTGATTAAGTCCCCTACTTTGTAGTAAATCCTCCATACATGATTTCCATAAGTAGTTTTGAACTAGTAAGGATGAGATCATTTGGTGTAGCCATATTACATTATGTAGGTAAGATGGCTTGAAAAGTAGTATTGAACTAGTAAGGATGAGATCATTTGGAGTACCCATATTACATTATGTGTGTAAGATGGCTTGAAAAATAGAAATTGACCATTTAGATGGAAAGAGATTTAGAAAAAAAATAGCACAGAAAATGGATTCTAGATGTCAAAGTTATGCCATTTTGAAGAAAAGGATAAATTGTAACCAAACTGCCATGTGGTAGGTGAAGGTTGGCCCACATGGTGACAGATGCACACTGAGGTTGTTGAGTTGTCAAAAGTAATTTTTTTTTTGCATTGTGTAACTTTGTCTAATAAGCTTACTTTTACAAATAAGTTACTTTAATAATACAAGTGGTCCACTTTTATAAAATAAGTGAGAATCACTTTTGTAATAAAGTTACTTTAAAGTTGCATGCAAAAAAATACTTAAAAAAAGAACAATAAAGTTACTTTATAAGCGATACACTTTTATAATTTAATGTTATGCACTTTTCAATAAAGTTATTTTGAAACTTAAAGTTGCATTCACTTTTTCAAAAAATAACTTATAAAAAGAAAGACTTGAACTCAAGGCTTCTATTTTACTATACAAAAGTTATAACAAATGTTAAAAAGGAGCAAGGATTTTTTTAAACTTGTTTCCTCCTCAAAGTGCATGCTTACCTTGTTCAGATGATCAGATTGCAGATCAAGATGAGGAGCAACATGCTCCTCTTGTTCAGGTGACTCCTACTAGGAGGAGGAAGACCAGCTGGGCAGTGCAGATCTTAAGTGAGGCACAAGAGTATGTGGGTGCTCCTAGGACATCGGTTGGAGAAAGCAGAGCACCATAAAGATTTTCCAGTTATGTGGCTCTGATGAGTGAGCTATAGGAGGCCGAGCCTTCCAACTTTGAGGAGGCATCACAGTAGTAGGTGTGGAGAGATGCCATGGTGGAAGAGTATGCTTCCACCATGAAGAGTGATGTATGGGGAGGTGGTGTCCCGACTAGAGGGGAAATCAATGATTGGCTCTAGATGGATCTATAAGATCAAGCACACTGCGGATGGCAATGTGGAGAAGTTCAAAGCTCGCTTTGTGGCTAAGGGATTCTTTCAGAAGGAGGGAATTGACTATGATGAGACATTCGCCCCAGTGGCAAGATACACTTCGATCAGGGTCGTGATCTCGATTGCAGTAGAGATGGGGTGGAAGATCCACCAGATGGACGTGAAGACGACCTTCCTTAATGGCATCATTGAGGAGGATGTGTACATCGAGCAGGCAAAGGGTTTTGAGGTGCATGGGAGGGATTCTCATGTGTGCAAATTGAGGAGAGCCTTGTATGGGCTCAAACTGGCTCCCAAAGTGTGGTACTCCTGGATTGACAACTACTTGCAAGGGATGGGCTTCACCAAGAGTGAGGTGGACTCCAACCTCTAGTGCATCATAGTTGGAGGTGAGCAACTCATTCTTGTGTCGTATGTGGACGACTTGTTTCTTACAGGTTTAGAGAGGCTCATTGCAGAGTGCAAAAGGGATCTTGCTTCATAGTATGAGATGAAGGATTTGGGGTTGATGCACTACTCTCTGGGGTTACAGGTGTGGCAACGTGATGATCTTGAAGAGATTCAGGATGTTGGACTGCGGGCCTATGTCTATGCCCATCGTGATCAACTGGAAGAAGATCGATGCTTTCATATCAGAGGTAGTGGACCCTACTCTTTACAGACAATTGATTGGCTCTCTGATGTATCTGGTCAACACTAGACCAAATATATACTTTGCAGTTAACACACTCGGTCAGTTCATGGTTGAGTCGGGGAGGATACACTAGGTGGTAGCGAAGCATGTTCTGAGATATTTGCGTTGCACGGTTGAGTATGGGTTAAGTTACATCTAGGGAGATGGGGTGAAGCTGACAAGCTTTACAAATGCAGATTGGGCACGCAACATTGTGGACAAGAAGAGTACTTAAGGTTGTTGTTTCAGCTTGGGATCATGAGTTGTTTCTTGGTTCAGCAGGAAGCCGAAATCAGTGGCGTTGAGATCTGCTGAGGCAAAGTACATGGCCGCTAGCTTAGCAGCTTGTGAGGCCATTTGGCTTCGTAAACTGCTCATTGGTTTGTTTGGCTAGGAGTTGGATGGGACTATCATTCACTGTGACAATCAGAGCTACATCAAGCTCTTTAAGAAGCCAGTGTTTCATGACAAATCCAAACACATAGAGATCATATTTCACTTCATTAGGGACTGTGTGTAGAAGGGGACAAAGAAGCTACAGTTTGTGCCTACAAGAGAGCAGGTGGCAGACATTCTCATGAAGGCCTTGATGAAAGGCAAGTTTGTCTTCTTTAGGGACAAGTTGGGGGTGGTACAAAACACCTTCCTCGCTAAGAGGAAGTGTTAGTATGGTAGCTCATAAGTGTCTTAGCTTAGCCTATGTGTCCAAGGCTTGCTGATGGACATAGTTAAAATACCTCGATCAACATTTTAATGTATTCTAAGTTTTAAGTTAGAAAAAGTATAAAAGTCATTTAAATGACTTTTATTGACTTTTCACTCAGATTTCTGAAAAGTGACTTTTTGGAAATTAATAATTCACTAAAGTGAATTTCTGGAGGCTTCTAGAAGACTCTAGAAAAGGTGAGTTAGAGTGATAAAAGGAGGTTGAGGGTGAAGGGCATAAGACATTGTGTGTTGCACTGATGAGTGAGGGCGTCGATAGAGGAAGAGGAAGTCGATTCTGCAGTGAGGAAGGGCGACTTAGTAGCAGAGGAAGTGAGCTGAGTGCAGGTTGTTCCAACAAAGACAGAGGCCGAAAAAGTGGTGTCGAAAAGGCGGGCCAAGTTTGCTGGGCTGTAAGAAATTTCTGTTGCTGTAAATTAATTCCTCTAAAGCCCGTCCTTTGCTAGTTTTCCCCACCCTAGGGTTTCGACGGTATTTCTAGTGTCTTCCTATTTTATGTGCTTGGTTTCTATTTGCCTCTGTTGTTCATTTTAGTTAAATAACTCAGCTGCAAATTTAATGCGTGATTTTCAGAGGTTATATCAACATAAATAAATTTATGGGTAAATAAAAATCATTGGTATTTTATTTTTGTTTGTCGAGTTTAAAGGAAATTAACAAGAAATTCAATTTTTTTTCTTAGTCACAAACAAGATAGGGTATTAGAGGACCAATATGAGCGACGTGGTAATATAAGAAATTTCATAAAAAAATGCACATAGTAGTTCTATATATTAAAGGCTTAGCAAGAGTTGTAGAGACAAGTAAGCCCTATATAATCTAGGAGGAATTAAAATCAATTATGCTAGGTAGATTCTTACCTAAAAATGATTAAATCAAGGTATTTTGCCAACGTAGCGAGGCAAAACAAATTAGAGATGTTCAAGAATATAGTGATATGATGGAAAACCTTAGTCAATAAAATGAAAAGGATGTGGTATGAACCTAGTGCTCGGGTTCAGAGCAAGCGATGTCATAGCTTTGTTTTCATACAAAGTGGTACTAGTGCAAGTCAATTTTCAAAGTGACAATTTTAGGAGTATCTTGTGTTCACACAACCGTAATGTTTTCTAGATATATCCAAATTCAATGAAACTTCATTTGTTGGAAAAAAGACATTATAGGCCTTAATTGGTCAAAATTTCACATAAATTGATGTAAAATTCTAAGAGCTAACAATCTTCACAAGTTATTGTTGAAAACTAGTCTCAAAGAATTGCCAAGAGTAGTTGGTCTTCATAAATTGTGCATGTCCTAATTTTAGTGCAACTTGATTAGATGAAAATAATATTTTTGAGGCTACTAAAAGTTAAAACTTTGGTGTATTTGGTGCAAAGTTCTAGGAGATATAATTCATACATCTTCAATTATTGAAGAATAGTTAAAAGTAGTAGGTCTCCTATAATTCAACTTCCAAATCAAGCGAACCTAGATTCATTGTAAGGAAAACATTTGATACTCTCTTGCTAAAATTTGAGGATAGTTCACATGGAACATGTGGAGTTATAAGTCTTACAAGGTAGCTTATTGATCCAGTGTTGGAGAAGGGTGAATTTTTGACGGTGTTTGCGGAAATATAATATATTTAGTTTGAAATTGAGGGATCCTTGAAAACCTTAATTTGTTGAGTAATTTAACTGTTGCGAAAGTCTTAAATGTTGTTAGTAGTGTTGTAGAACTCAAACAAGGCAATGTCTTAGCCATGGTCCAAAATCGTTGTTGGTCTTCATAAATTGTGCATGTCCTAATTTTAGTGCAACTTGATTAGATGGAAATAATATTTTTGAGGCTACTAAAAGTTAAAACTTTGGTGTATTTGGTGCAAAGTTCTAGGAGTATAATTCATACATCTTCAATTATTGAAGAATAGTTAAAAGTAGTAGGTCTCCTTTAATTCAACTTAACCCCTGTTTGAAACTTCCAAATCAAGCGAACCTAGATTCATTGTAAGGAAAACATTTAATGCTCTCTTGCTAAAATTTGAGGATAGTTCACATGGAACATGTGGAGTTATAAGCCTTACAAGGTAGCTTATTGATTCAGTCTTGGAGAAGGGTGAATTTTTGATGGTGTTTGGGGAAATATAATATATTTAGTTCGAAATTGAGGGATCTTAGAAAACCTTAATTTGTTGAGTAATTTCACTGTTGCGAAAATCTAAATGTTGTTAGTAGTGTTGCAGAACTCAAACATGGCAATGTCTTAGCCATGGTCCAAAATCGTTGTTGGGAAAAAGCTAACAAAATAAAAAAAAATGTTGAGCAATAAAAAATGCATAAAATTTGATTTTTGTCAATTAAATTAAAATTCATGAAATTATTTTTGGCATGGATAAATCACCACTTTACCCTCTTTGCATGCTGAATCAAGGTTCTCCATCCTTGGCACAAAATTAGTTTATGGAAATTGTCAAAATGACCCATCAAAAAGTGGACAAACACAACCGTTTTTTCGTTGAAATTTTTTCTAAAATCTTGTAGGAATTTAGCCAGAAGTTATATTTTCACCTGATTGATTGGAACTTGGACCATTGAACTTTACCCTTGGGGGTTTTAGACCAATTTGAGAAGATTCAGATGGTTGGAATTACAAAAAAATGAGTGGACGAGGGTGGAACTTTGCCTCGTTGGAAAAAATACAATCACAGGAAAAGTTGAGTTTGTCCACTTTTTAACTCTCTTCCTTTTTGATTGTATGTTGAGAAAAACACTCGTGCTTGCAGATTTTTTCAAATTATTTGGAACAAATCACATGAATTGCAATTTATTTCCAAAAATGCGAGTTTTTGCATTCGGATACTAGTCTTGAAGTAGACTCCTCGATTAATTAGAGACTTGTTGATTAATTGATGATTTCTTCTTCATTGACTTTGAGAAAACTTTGATTGTAGTGGGATTTAAGGCATTTTGAAGGGGACAACAATATCTATATTATTGCAATTTTTTAGCTTCATATCTTCATCGAAGTGGGGTGTGCCAATTGTATGTTGAGATTAGATTGAAGTATTTGTTTTCTAAGAACGTATGGAAATACCATAATTTTTTGGAGATGAAGTTGGAATTGGTCTAGAGAATGGTTGTATGTGGTTAAGGGAAGTAGTCATAGCCTATTCAAGACAACTCTATGCCTTTATGGTGAAGCTTGTATAGGGTTCTTAGGTTTTGATTCCAACATAAGATATCAATTCACTTAAGGAGAGTTTGAAGAAGTCTTTTGAAATAGATGGATACGAGAAATGGAAATGGAGGAACTCCTTGTAAAGAACTTGAAGAAAATATGTAGAATACCAAAGGTGAATTGAAGAATGCTAAAGCAAAAACGTGCTAAGAAAGATGTTGAAGTATTTAGATTGTAGGTACTTAATGTAAGCCTACTAAGGAAACGATGAAATTAATAAAAGGAAACCCAAACAAACTAGAAGGGTATATGATTTAAAGGTGGAAGTTTGAGTAAGAATGAAGAGATATCCAAACTACAAGATTACATTCAAACTCTACATAAAGAGTTAAAAGTTTTAAAGAAGTAAAGATGTCAAATTGAGACAAAACTGAAGACCTTAGCTAAAGATTTTGTGGGAAGAATTTAAAAACCGTTTTGTACAAAGGTGGAAGAAGCCCTTGACATAGATGAAGTCAATTTAGAAGTACAAGAAAGGATTGAAGAAATAAAGTGGTGAAGCTATGGAAACAAGTAGAATTAAAGGAATGCCAACTCTATCACATGACACCATTGAAGACAAAGAACATGATGTCAAGATTATGGTCATACATGGAATTAAGGATGGATTAAACTATGGAGAATGGCTTTCTAAGCTTGACATCAATATTACTTGTCTCATCATGTGCTTAAAGTTTAAACCATTTTGTGTAAAGAGGCCATGATTTGTATCTAATCTAATATATATACATGATGCTAGTCGATCCACCATCCAGGTTAGGGCTCACATTATTAATCACTGAGAAATCAATGTATATTTTCATATAGAGAAGATACTTACAATCATTAGACGTAGATGATATGATTATTTTATATTATTATCGTTTTGGGTTATTTGGAGTTTTCTCTTATTTCTTTGGGGTGGTTGTACAACTTATCATTGTTATTATGCTTTGGATTTGTGCTTCTCACCTATATTTGGCGTATCTAATGTTTCACTCAAGGCTATTGGGAGCGGGGAGCAGGAACGAGAGTGGCAATTTTAAAAAATAACCAGGAGCGGGAGTGTGTGGGGAGCGTTTTTTATATAATATATATATATATATATATATATATATATATATATATATATATATATATATATATATATATTATGCAAATATATAAAAAAACATGCAGAATGCCAAATCAATTGCAAAAAACATGAAAACATAGATATAAGATCATTTAACTAATGGATTAGTGATGATCATTAAAGCATCGACCATTTAGTACACATATAACATCAATCATAAACATTTGTTATCAATGGATTGTAACATACTAACAGACAGCATCAACCAAAAAATGAAATAGACTCTAGAGCATCATATTCGTTACCAAAGAGTTATAAGATTTAGTCAATAGTTCAAATTTCAAACTTCAAACTTTGAAGGCAAACTGTGTCTGTCATATAATGTTCATAACTTCATTGTTTACAGAATAAGCCATAATAAAGAGTGAAGACAAAGTACTAAGTTCTGGAGACTACTTCTAAAGGGGAAACAAAAAAAGAAATCTAGTATATAGTAGCAAGTACTAAGTACTATGCTCTAAGTTTTCCTCTTGCCACGAGAAACTTCTAGTTTCTTCTCTCGTGATCTTTGAAGAAGAGGAGTAGGAGTAGGTGGAAGTGTTCGTGGAACATGACCAACAACTGAATGGCCCCCACATGACAATGGACACTGTGAACATAAAGGCAAAATTGATGCATTTGGAACGATGCTAGTGGATGGGGGTGGCATGTCTCCTCTAGGAATATGATCACCATCATATTCACCCAAAAGTTCCGCTTCCAAGCATGGTTATGAGACTTTTTAAGGCATGGAGCATTTTTTGGGAGCGTTTTTAAGGCAGGGAGCGTTTTTTCCCTAGGGAGCGCGCTCTCAAAAAATGCTCCTAGAAGGGATTGTTCAGGGAGCGCTCTTGGGAGTACGCTCCCCTTGGGAGCGCTTCGGGAGTGGGAGTGAGGGGGGGGGGGGCACCCCTTCGCAATTTAGGTTTCACTTGTTGACGTTCCTATTGAATACCAAAAAGTTCAAATTATATACAATCATTAGAGTTAGTCACATGAATCTTAGTGGACACAACGTAACTAGAAACTATGCAAAAGGTAGTTAGCCTCTTAATAGAAGGATCAAAATGTTTGTCCCCAAACATGCGTGAAAAACAGGGTTCTTGAAAAGCAAGACAATGAATCAAACGCACCCTTTGAAGAAAACCCTCCCTCCCTTTAGAGAGATATTTTCTCAAGGAAGAAAATTAGAAAGCTATTAGAATGATGCCCTCATATTCACTGCAAATGCCCAAACAAAAGCATATAAAATAAATAGCAAAAGAATAAACGAGAATTGAATGGAAAGATGAATCAAAACTAAAAATGAAAAAATAGATTGCTCGGAAAGAAGAAAAAATATGCCCATACAATAGGAAACAAAAAAGATGGAAAACCAAGCCCATGAAAAGTTTCAGGCATGGTCTTCTTTATAAGAGGAAAGATTAATAACCATGAAGCACAAATTCTAGTAACTTTAAGTTGCATTCTTCAAGATCATCAAGCTGGTCATCATCATGCCTCTATCATCCAAAGTCTAATGGTCTCGATGTATATTAGAGATATTAGAAGCTCCCTATGGTGTTGAACTTGAAGAAGACAAAATTGCATTGGAATATAAATCTCAATCCAAATCAAGTTTGGATAAAGTAGTGGCTGAGTTAAGATCCTTAAGTTCCACATCTTAATTCTTTCAAGGCCTTAATCGATCTTCTTCTTTCTTTCAAGAGAAAAGGCAAAAATTGGAATTAATGTAGACAAGATCTGTCAACTATCTTCGAACCTAATGGATTATATTGAGTGTATGATGCGATAAGCGCTCCATTTTTTCTATGTTGCTAAAGGGTTAGCTACTTGTGATAGAACATAGATGGTTGGGGGTTGCAACTCACCTTCACCAACTTCTTGATAAATACTCCATTGTACACGGTGACAAAAGCTTTCCATCATCAATGATTGTTAAATGTGTAAAATCTTCTAATGCACAAGCAAATTCTACAATTTGATTGSAAACAATTGCTATCTCACTAGGGTTTGGATAGATTTTTGCAATGGTGTCCTTAACTCATGTAGACACCTATTTGCCATAGAGTGGGGCTTTCCTTTTGTCATTTTTAGCATAATTMTTCATCATAATGTTTTAGATTGAATGCATGTGCCAAAATATGTAAAGGTGTGTTGAACTTATCATCATTGTTAATGAATATTAAATGAACATGATCAACAATGTGAATCRAGTTAGTTCATCGAGTGTTACAAATGGAGACCMAATAAAAATGGCGACATTGATAGAACATGCGTGATATGTTATGAAATCTCATGTGCAACAAGTTAAGGAGCTTGTAAAAGAGGATAATTCATTCATTTAAATCCAATGACTAAAATGGTAGCCAAATGCAGAGAGACAAGAATACCAATTGTAGAGGAGGTTGTGTAGAGAATTTTTTGGTGATAGAGGAACCTACGATATGAGAAATTATTAAATCCTAAGATGATCATGCTACAAAATCATAATGTGCATTTAATAATTGCAAAATAAAGCATATGGTAATAGATGAGGTCTCATTTTTTAACCTTATCTTGGAGGATTGGATTTGAGTGAGGCATCCAACATTATGATAGCCTAAGTTTCAATTGAAAATGTTTAATCAAATCAAAATGGAACCTAATAGCTTATTCATGCCCTACAAAGTTTATATAGCAAGGCAAAAAGGATTTTAGCTTATTTTGTAACAATTCCCATGTACCTAAGTCCTTTGGATTATACAACTTTGTTAGGACGTCCATTGCTATGACATGATCGAGTTATACAAGATTGAGGAAGAGACAAACTAATCATAAAACAAAATGGTAAGTGTTGTGATTGATTTAAAGAAGTATGCATTGCACAAGGAGATGCCATCTTCAAATTTGAATTCAATTAATTGTGAAAAGGTATAACTAGAATAAGATAAGTTTAGATGATCATCTAGATGGTCGATGGGGTTCTTATGCTGGAAGGATTTAGGTGTTTTCCCAAACTTGTTTTTGATATAACTATTTAGAATGAAGATAAGAAAATCATTGACAAGGATATGATAGAAGAGATCACTAAGGGGACATTCAAGTGTTAAAGCAAAGAGGTAATAAGCAAGAGAACACCCTCTCCAAACATAGGGCATCCTATAGAGAACATTTCCAAAGAATTTATGGTTGAAGAGCAAAGGCAGAGCATGATTCCCTCAATTTTCAAAAATTCAAGGAGAAGAGTTTCTACGAGTGTCTTTTTATGGGTTTTCCATGTTGAAGATGTTATATCAAGCTCCTTTTGAAGTATTAACACTCTAATACGAGGAGTTCATAAAGTTACCTTAATGTGTAATAAAGATTATATTATGTTAAGTGACCAACAATATTAATAATGTGTCACTAGTGATAATATATAGGTCATGTAGGCATTTGAAACTACCTAATGCATGGAATATATGGTGATGTACTTCTTTGTATGAAATGATTCCATTTGAATAAAATGATATATTCCACAATGCTCATGCATTTGCATTCTTCGTCTTCTACATGGTATCAAAAAATGATATTGGGCTCAAGTTTGTTATTGAATACAAAAACGTCTGAAGGTGAGAAAGGTTTATGAAAGTCAATTGGAGTCAAACATTGAAGAGTTGAGACAAGGCCAAACTCAAAGGAGGCAAACCTTTAGTGTTGAAAGATTAATTTTTAGATAGAGAAATTTTGATATTTTAGTTGAAGCTTTCGTAAAAAAGAAAAATAAAAGAATGCAGTGTGGCTGCACCTTGAGAATGAAGGCGCCAATCACTACGCACAATAGATGCCATGACTTGCAATGTGGGAGAAAAAAAACCCCACAACTTGCAAGAAGAGTACAAAGGTGCAATAGAGAAGTGACAAATTGAGTAAAGTCAACTCACTACAAAGCAAGAGAGAATACCCTCTGACTTTGTACATCTTGACGAAAGCCATTGATGAGTTTGTTCGCATAAATCTCCATACATGACACAATAGAAAAGAAAGAAAAAGACCATGTAGAAAGAACACAAGAGAGAAGAAGATGAGTCATACTCACTTGACCCTACTAGAGACAAAGGGCTTGATGCCATACTTGCAACCCTTTGACAAATAACCTAAAAATTGCACATGAAGCTCAACGACATACTTAGACACACATACACATGATGCTTAGGGAACAAGCCATTAGACACGAGTAGAAGATTTAAACATATATAAATCAATGTGGAAGATATTGGTGAGTAGAGATGCAAGTTGTTTTTTTAAAAGATCTTTTGGGTAATAAACCATTGTTAGGGCATGCACACATTTTTTTTCTGTGATATTTACAAGGGAAGATATTTTATTATGAAAAGGAAAAAAAGGCATGTAGTAAACTTGGTGAAGTTTAATGTCAGTATTTTCCGTACATGGAAAGTAAAGTTACAACCGCATTTAATGAACATCAATTTCTAGAGTGTTGTAAGTTATACACAAACCAAAATGACACAACATGATAAATTAGTTGAATGCATGTAACAAGATGAGAAAGCAAATCAATTATTGGTTTGGTGATTTTAGACACACTTTGAATCGAAAGCACACAATTAGTTATTTAAATTATTAGATTGAAAACTTTGCAAGTCAATTATTGGTTTTAGGGAGTATTTAAATAAACTATTTGGATTGAAAGCTCACAATGCAAAGCTTATTTGAAAGATTTTTTTGTTATATTTAAGGATGATGATGATGTTCACTGCCCCAAGTCTGTGGATGTAATAAAAAGAATTAGAATAAATATTCTTCGGAACGTCTTTTCTATATTTAAACATGGTCGAAATGAAAGTGCAAAGGTTTGTATTATGCATCTATGTCCAAAGACATGTTAATACATTAGGACATTAGTACAAGCAATGACGGTTATAAAAGTAGAAGATGAAAATGCTAAGCCTACCCTTAGGATACAACTATATTGCATTCACACTAAGCAATGTTCCATCACAATGTTTAGAAACCACGATTTCATCTCTTATAGTAGAGGAGAATTATGAGATTGACAATGGTGAAATTGACGAAATTTTTTCTTAAGCAAAGGTAAAAGCAAATTAGAGGAAAGAATAGGAAAGGGAGAAGGCAACCCAAAGGGAAGGAGATGTTTTTATTGTGGAAAAGGCGATGGTGCCTAGGATTGTAGAATTTGAGCAATTGACATACTTAAGGGTAAGATAGGGAAGAGTGGGTTACAATTTTTCTTGGAATTCAAATGAAGAAGATGATTCTTTTGAAACAACTAAGAAAGACTATATCTTTTACTCGGCGGTTCATATAAGTGTCCAACGAAATGGGTACATTAGTTGGAATTTTCAATGAAAAGAGATGGCATTGTAATTGCTTTGGTGGATTTAGTGAAGTCATTGCCGTCAATGAAAGGATACAACAATGTCGTGGGGCATCGATGAAGTTTCATGATTTCAACTTGAAGTGAAGCATAAGATAAAATATGGTATTCTACAATTTTGTAATCATCTTCATGAAAGTTTTAAGTCTTTGAATTGAAGGGGGGTGGATAGTTGATAAATAGTGTTTTCGTCTTAAGGGAGCTTTAATATAATTAGTTCAATGGGTAATAAATGTCAATAAATGTCACACCATTTTTTCCAAGGGAAACCTCGTGGGGAAACCTCTGGGATATCCCCACATTTCATGGATGGTACCCAGTTCTAACTCGTTGGCATTGATTATGTCCACTAGCTTGGTAGGGACATTGAGTGAGGCATGGAATAGAGGTAGTCAATTCGAAGGATCAACCTTGAGACCTCTTGCATGAATTTCAAAACACTCAACCACTCGAGCTAGCCCATCGAGCTATAAGTGTGACATTATGTTAAGCGACCAACTAGAATAATATGTTGTCATCAATGATAGTAGTTAGGTTAGGTAGGTATCACAAACTACCTAATGTAGGAATATAAGGTGATCTCCCACATTGTTAAGAAATGATCCCATTTTAACAAAATTTTATATTGCACATCTCTTATGTATCTGTGTCCTTACTTTTTTACAATGCCCAATCATATGTAGATTAACTTGGTAATAGAAGAAGAACGACATAACATTAATTTGGGTGTGGTTTGGACTGCACAGTATTGAAATGAATAAGAATGCTTAAGTGGATGAAGTTTAATGAGAAAGTGAAGTTTAAGAGCATTAAGTGAAGCAAAGAAAACATTAAATCGAGTTGGAGGAGGCAGAGCAAAGAGAACAATTCTAAATATTATGAATCTAAGCAACAACAAGGGGTGTCTTGTCATATTGTCCAAGTGGATAGTCATTAGATATGACCAAGTACTTTGTAAGCATGACCTACTAGCTTTTTTCTAAAAGAGGAGGGGAAAGGAAGTATTAAAGTGGAATGAAATCTCATCATAGGGATATGCCACCATAGTATATCACATGCATCTAATAGTTAACAACCACATGCTAGAGAAGTCCCACAAGGTATGCCACCGAAACTACAGGTGATGTTAGTACCAAAGCGTAGGAGGATGTTATCAGATCAACACAAGGACTTGCACCCTAAATCCAACTTTTGGATTGGCAAAGCCTTTGGTCTAGGTAATGCCTCATAAATCTCTTGTGTGTCACCATTGCTAGCCATGTAGGATTATTCACAACACACAATTTACATAGGCACATGGCAATATGAAGGATTAATGTGGAATTCCATCAGAGGGATATGCCATTTTAGGAGTAACTTGTAATTACAAACATCACATAGGTAACAACCACAAGGCAAAGAAAGCTCCTAGGGCATGATACTGAACTCATTAATGATGTTTGTACGATAGTGAGGTCTAACTACTATGGGACATTCTCCTTTGGAAATTGTGTCTACATCAGGGGTTTTCTCAATTTTCCTCACCCACAACCAAATATTGTAGTAGATGTTAGCCATATCATTAAGGCATTGATATATGCATGGGGTTTATAGAGGGCTTGGTGCTCTTGATTAAATGCCAATCATATACACTTGTATTGGAATCACTTGGGAGCACAGTTCCAGTGTGAGAGCACCCCCAAGGGCCAAAACCCGTGATCCCAATACCTTGATTATGATAAGTCACTCTTTTACCAAAAGACACAACTTATCACCTTTTGTGTGTATTTATACACACTCCATTGTAATTGTATCGATCATCAATCACTTTGATACCAAATATTTCATATATATCTTTGTGTGTTGTCATTTTGCAGTTCTTGTGCAAAATATATATTTATGAGCCATCGAGTGTGTAACATTGGGTAAGCTTGTAATGATATTCTTATTAATACATTTTTGTTCGTGTAAAAAAGAAAAATTGACAATGTACTTGCAAAATACCTTTGTGGACATTATAATAGAGATGAAAACAATATTTGATAAATGGTGCAATGAGAGAAGTTGTTGCTCATATTTAATATTTAAAAATCCTATTAGTGATGTGTAATGAGATCAATTTTTTTTCTATATTTTCCCAATTATTACTCTTGTATAGGCTAACGATGTCAATGTTTTCTCGTAGACAAATATTCTAACTTTACTACATTATTCTAATTTACTTGCCTACCAAATGTTAACAAACAATGACAACACGAGCATATCCCAATATTACAAGGATGATCTTCTTAAAATCCTACAGTTTGTTAATGTATGATTTTGATAAAGTTGTAAACAAATAATACAATATTCATATTTCTAAATTTTAGGATCCTATCTTAACATTATTTATAAGCTTGCATCTCTATATGGTGACTAGCTTGTAATATGAATGCCCCTTAAACATCGATTGAATAAATCCATTCAACTATTGGGGGGATTGCTTTTGCAATTTGCTCAACTCATACCTTTGAATTTCGAAATTTATTTGTTTCCATCATGATTTATTTGATATGGATATTGCTACCAAGCTATATAAGCATCTCTAATTAGATCAACTTCAATGTCAATGATGTCATTTATTCAATAATATTGCTAGTTATGGCTTCCAACAAAAGATGAAGTTAGAGAGATGACCCAAAATGATAAAATTTTAGGCTTATATTGGCCTTTTCTCAAGCCTTGGACCCCCCAAATTGCGACTTTTTAGGAAAAATCGTGAATTCCCAATTGTTGCTAAGAACACAATTTTTAAAGGTGATTTTTTGTTTAAGGTTTGGAATTTTGAATTTGTCGAATTTTGATCGATTTTTTCATCCATAAAGCCCACTTAAAAGTTATGGTGATATAAGCCCCACTTCAAAGTTAAGACCCTAATATTGAATTATCTGATATCATTTGTTTTACCTTTGTTTTAGGTTATATCTACCTGTTTGATCCCCATTTTGGTTTTATATTGTTTACACTTCTTGGTTTACCTCATGTAGAATAGTGATCATTGTTCATATCTTTCTTGTCTAGCTTGTTATTTTTTTTTTCTTTTTTCTAGGTAACATATCCTGTGGAAAACCCTTGGGCACTTCCCCTCATTCTGAGGATGTTACCCAGGGTAAACCCTAGATTGTTCAGGGCACAAGGGCAGGTCAACAATAGGGCTCAAATCCGTTACAACACTATACCCATTATGATATCTAAATGTCACTCGCGGGAATAGAACCTGGGTGGGGAGGATAACACTCCATCCCACAACCACTCAAGCTAGACACAATTGACAACTTGCTGGTTTTTATACAGTGTTGTCTTGCTTTTTTCCTTTTGAATTGCACTGTGTTCTAATAGGAGGTGTTCATTTCCATATATGGCACAAGAAGACATTGGCTACCTGTTATTTTTCTAGACAGCCATATCTAAAGCAACCGACTTGGAAAGTTTTTGGTGAACATTCACCCCAAGTTCCAACATTATTGTTTGTTGTTTGCTCATGCTTACAGGTTGTTTCTTGAAGTTTTAGATTTAGATGAAATTGGTATATGGTCTTGTTGAAATTAGTGCAGCTGCAAGAGCCATTCTCCGGGAGGATGGCATAAGACCCTAGCTGAGGACTAGGGCCCCCGGTGCACTCTTGGGGTTTCAGTGAGAGCCATAGCAAAACACCCTAGTGAGGGCCCCCAGTATATGACTGGGGTTCTTGGTTTAGGACCAAGCAGTAAGTCCCTAGATGTGTTCTAGGGCCCCTGGATGTGTTCCAGGGAATCCTTGCCTAGTGCTTGGATTGATCCTTGGATGTGTTTCTTGGTGGTTGATGTAAGTCCCTAGATGTGTTCTAGGGCCCCTGGATGTGTATCAGGGAACCCTTGCTTAACGCATGGGTTGATCCTTGGTCTTGTACCTTGGTGGAGAAAACCTTAGATGTGTTTTAGGGCCCCTAGATGTGTTCTGGGGCAACCTGGTCTTGGACCAGGTAGATCTTGGTTAAGTACCAAGATGGGATGATGTGTGATCCTCTTCCTCTCTCTCGGGATGGTGCATGAGACCTAGGAGTAGCTAAGAAGATGGACATGACCACATTGTTGATATACCCTCTTATGTAGTGATGATAAAAGTTTATAAGTCATTATGAGACTTATGTGGACATGTTTTTCCATTGAGGACCCCCTTGACTTTGTCTTATGGTTCCCCCTTTGTTTGATCTTGTTTCCTTTCTTGATTATTGTTGTGTTGGGTTTTTATAAGTCGCTTTGACTTATTTGACTTTTAATTAATAATTTTATTAATTAAAATGTCATTTATTAATTATTTTATTTTAGCCCTAACCCTTCTTCATAACTATATAAGTTACCCTCCCTCTCTTATTTTTACACACACACTCACTCTTCTCACACTTCCTAATCTGGACTTGCTACCGCTACCTTAGATTGTCTTTCTTGTTTATGGTACAACTATCCTTGTGGTCTTTTACTTTCAGATTTGAGGTATTTGTTTGGACACTTGTTGGCTGGAAGCTTCATGATTGATTTTGCTTACTGGTTTAGAGGTGCTCGACCTCTCCTAGACTGTCTATGCTTACCGTGGTCTCTCCCTTGGTTGTCGTGGACTTCCCTTGATCGTGTAAAGGAGCGGCAGACTATCCCTTGATTGAGTAAAGGTGCCACGACCCTTCTTTTAGCTGCCGCTGAGTGTGTTGAGGCTACGATGGTCTCTCCTCTCCTTGCTGCAAATGTGACAGGGTGCTACTGCTCCTCCTTCACCTTGATTGCTGGACTTCCCCTTGCTGTCCCTACCTGTGGGCGCTTTTCTTCTTTGTTGTCCCTGTTTGCTGGTGCCTTCCTCTTGAAGGGTTTTTCTACTTGCTGTCCCAGTTGCTGGTACCTTCTCTAGCTTGAAGGTTTTAATTGCTTTAGAGTATTACAGTCTCAGTTTTGGACAATTGTTAAGTGTTTACACCAGCCCTGCTTGTGGTCCTCTCCTTGGCAAAATTGTCTACCTATCTTCATGATAGAGATCAAAACCCTAGAGTTTTGATCCATGAACTTTAAGCTGATTTTCTGAGCATATTAAAGAGAACATTCACATGTGACATGTACATTCTTCATTGGCTAGAGGTAAGCTAAGGTTTATCTTTCTACAGTAAAAAATCTTTGGTTTATGTTCATAATTTATTTCTATATATTCAAATCTTACTGTCTATGTTCAAATCTGCTTAAGTCTTTGTTTTAATGTGCTGATCTACATTTATATGAACAAAATTAAAAGGATATTACTGTTTCTCTATTTTTCCCTAAATCTAATATGGTATCAGAGCTTAGGGCGTGAAAAGAGCTCAAGAGTTGCAGACTTGAGCATGTATAGATCCACTTCTTAGTGTTTGTTTTGCAGATCAACAGTAAATCCATTTCGTAATCTGATCCAGAAATCGGCATGGCCTCATCTTTAGTCAAAGTAGAAGATAGGCTTGAAGGGGCCTCCAACTTCAATGCTTGGAAGTCTAGGGTATTCAACATACTAGAAGAGGGTGACTTGGATGAGCTGGTTACTAGGGTAATAGAAGAACCCACTTCAAATACAGATAGGGCAACATACAAGAAGAGACAAGCCAAAGCTAAAAGAATCATCTTTGATTCAGTTAAGGACAGTATGATGCCCCTCATTGGTCATCTAAGGACTGCCAAAGAATTCTTTGATGCCCTAGCAAATCTTTATGAAAAGAAGGCTCCAACTCAAAAGAGAATATTAAAGAAACAACTACGTACATTAAAGATGGGAAAGGACGAAACCATCTCTGTTTTCTTTTCCAAGATTGCTCAAACCAGAGATCAGCTTACAACAATTGGAGTTGCTATGGATGATGATGACCTTGTACAAACTGCAGTTGATGGACTCCCTGACTCATGGGAAATCTTTCTCTCTTCAGTCAACAGAAGAGAAGCTCAACCTAACTTCGAGAGATTATGGCATGGTTGTTTGGAAGAAGAGGGAAGACTCAAAGGCAGAAATGAGCACTCAACTGTAAGAGACCATGCTCTTTCAGTTAAAGCCAAGAGATGGAAGAAGTTTCCCCAGCACAAAGGCAAAGGTAAGAAACCACAAGGTAAGCAATCTCACTTTCACCCTCATTTATCTAAAGTAAGATGCTTTAACTGTAAAAGGCTAGGTCATTATGCAAAAGATTGTAGGAACCCTCCCTTTCAGTAGAGAAGGAAAGGTAGGTTCCATGCCTCAGTTGCAACTGAAGAAGAAGAGCCTCAAAAGGAACCTCAAAGAAGAAGAATCAGGGTTGCCACCAAAGAACAAGAACAACAACGAGAATATTATCTCATCTCGACCCTCTCTGGCACTATAACCAAGTTGGAGGATGTTTGGTTAGTGGACATCGGGGCCTCCAAACACATGATAGGCTTCAAACAAAGTCTTGTAAACTATTAGGATAAGAAGTTCAATGTAAAGGTAGAATTGGGTGATGATGACACCTATGACATCAAAGGGTTTGGATTGGCATCATTCCAACTTCAAACAGGTAATGTATTTCATATTGATGAAATTCTTTATGTTYCTGGATTAAAGAAAAATCTCATCTCAGTTGCAATGTTAGAAAAAAAAGGATACTCAGTAGCTTTCTCCAAAGGGAARGCTCTCATGTGGCCCTCAAATGGTAATTTGAGCTCTGCCATGACTATCGAAACYCGAGAGAGTGGACTTTACAAAATCACCGGTCAAGTTGTTCAAGCATTAGCTCACGAGATGATAAACCCCTGCGAGCTCTGGCACATAAGGCTTGGACATCTCAACTACAAYGCGCTCTCAGGTTTGCAAAAGATGGTAACATGTATGCCAGWRTTTTCATTTGAGCATAATAGTGTTTGTAGAGGCTGTGCTCTCGGTAAGAATACAAAGAAARCTTACCCTCACAACAATAGAAAAACTAATGGCATTTTAGATCTTATTCATTATGATCTTTGTGGAYCTATGACTGCTCCGTCTATGAATGGTTGTYTTTATTATATCATTTTTATTGATGATTGTTCTCATAAAACTTGGATTTATTTTTTGAAGACTAAAGATGAATCTTTCAGGAGATTTCAAGTTTTTAAAAATCTTGTTGAGAATYAGACAGGTAGACACATCYGTRTTTTCAGAACGGACAATGGAAAAGAATTTGACTCCTAAAAGTACGATGAACTCTGTTGGGMTTYAGGGATTAAGAGGGAGTTGACTGTGCCTTATAATCCCCAACAGAATGGGGTTGCAGAAAGAAAGAATAGAACGATCTGTGAAGCCGCCAAAGCCATGATGTATGATCAGAATCTACCTTTATCTCTTTGGGCTAAAGCTGCAAGCACTGCGGTCTACATTCAGAGCATGTGTCCTCATAAAGCCCTTGAAGAGAAAACTCCAGAAGAAGTCTTCACTAGTATGAAGCCTTCAATTGATCATTTGAGAATATTTGGCAGTCCAGTCTACATTCATATACCAAAAGAAAAGAGGACTAAGTTAGAGCCCTCCAGAAAGAAAGGAACTTTTGTGGGATACAGTGAAACCTCAAAGGCATACCTAATTTATGTACTAAGACAAAAGTTCATTGAGGTCGGCAGAGACGTGACTTTTCATGAAGAAGTAACCTTTCGTCGTTCTAGAGAACTTCCATGTGATACAGAGGAGCAGGAAACTCCATCTCCAGAACCTTCAGATACACCTCTTCCAGATGAGCAGAGGGAGGAGACCATAGAGCCTTAAGTGGATCCCTCAAGGGATTCTATCGAGTTTCCCTTAGAGAAACCTCATATTAAAAGGAAGCCAACTTGGTGTCGGGAAATTCTAAAGGAAGCAGAAAAGCTTGCAGCACCTAAAGGCACCTTCAGGGAAAGCATGAAACTAGATAAGTACTTCGGCCTGATAGCCCAATTGAATCTTGTGATTGAATCAGAACCTTCCACCTTTGAAGAAGCCTCCAAACATAAAGCGTGGAAGGATGCAATGATAGAAGAGTACGATTCAATATTAAAGAATGATGTATGGGAAGTGGTCCCAAGACCTCATGGAAAATCAATGGTAACCTCCAAATGGCTTTACAAAATAAAGCATGCAACAGATGGCAGTGTTGAAAAATTCAAGGCTTGATTTTTGGCTTGTGGCTTCTCTCAGAAAGAAGGAATTGACTATGACGAGATCTTTGCTCTTGTTACCAGGTATACTTCCATCAGAATCATTATCTCTCTTGCTGCAGTTTTTGGTTGGAAACTTCACCAGATGGATGTTAAGACTGCTTTTCTTAATGATGAAGTTGAGTAAGAGGTTTATATCGAGCAACCTAAGGGGTTTGTGATCCATGGGAAAGAATCCCATGTCTGCAAACTCAAGAAAACTTTGTATGGATTGAAACAAGCTTCGAGAGCTTGGTATGGAAGAATTGACAGTTTTCTACAGAGTCTTGGGTTCACCAAGAGTATAGCAGATCCAAATCTTTATATAAAGATTATATAGAATCATTTTGTTATCTTAGTATTATATGTGGATGATCTATTCCTTACAGGAGAGGAAAATTTGATAGCCCAGACTAAGAGGGAGCTTTCAACAGAATTTGAAATGAAAGACTTGGGTCTTATGCATTATTTTCCGGGCTTAGAGGTGTGGCAAAAACCATGTGAGATGTGATCTCTTGGTCCAACAGGAAAGAAGGCTCCATAGCCTAGAGCACTGCAAAAGTAGAATACATTGCTGCAAGTGCTGCTAGCAGAGAAGCAGTGTGGCTCAAAAAGCTACTTTTAGATTTCTTCAGTGCTGAGCTGGAACCCACAGTCATCCACTGTGATAACCAGAGATGTATAAAGCTCTCTGAGAATCCAACGTTTCATGATAGATCGAAACATATTGAGATGAGATACAACTATGTTCGGGACATGGTGCAGAACAACACTCTCAGTATTCAGTATGTTCCAACGACAGAACAAACCACATATATTTTGACCAAGCCTTTGCCCTTGACAAAGTTTGTGTACTTTCGAGACAAGCTTGGTGTTGCTGAGAATGCCTCTCTTGCTGAGAGGGAGTGTTGAAATTAGTGCAGCTGCAAGAGCCATTCTTCAGGAGGATGGCATAAGACCCTAGCTGAGGACTAGGGCCCCCAGTGCACTCTTGGGGTTTCTTGGTTTGGGACCAAGCAGTGAGAGCCATGGCAAAAGACCCTAGTGAGGGCCCCCAATTTATGACTGGGGTTCTTGGTCTAGCACCAAGCAGTCAGTCCCTAGATGTGTTCTAGGGCCCTTGGTTGTGTTCTAGGGAATCCTTGCCCAATGCTTGGATTGATCCTTGGATGTGTTCCTTGGTGGTTGATGCAAGTCCCTAGATGTGTTCTAGGGCCCCTGGATGTGTTCCAGGGAACCTTTGCTTAATGCATGGGTTGATCCTTGGTCTTGTACCTTGGTGGATAAGACCCTAGATGTGTTCTAGGGCCCCCAGATGTGTTCTGGGGCAACCCTGTCTTGGACCATGTAGATCTTGGTTAAGTACCAAGAGGGGATGATGTGTGATCCTCTTCCTCTCTCCCGGGATGGTCCATGAGACCTAGGAGTAGCTAAGAAGATGGACATGACCACATTGTTGATGTACCGTCTTATGCAATGATGATAAAAGTTTATAAGTCATTATGAGACTTATGTGGACATGTTTTGCCATTGAGGATCCCCTTGACTTTGTCTTATGGTTCTCCCTTTGTTTGATCTTGTTTCCTTTCTTGATTAATGTTGTGTTGGGTTTTTATAAGTCACTTTGACTTATTTGACTTTTAATTAATAATTTTATTAATTAAAATGTCATTTATTA
>JZKD02S2169302.1:1128875-1141448 GCA_000966675.3 Picea glauca | reverse complement strand
CTGCACCTAACGACATTATGTAGGTTCTCATTCTAACTTTCCAGAAGGCAAAGTTTGTTCCATTGAACAAAGGGGCCTTATTGGTTGAATTTCCTTTATGGCTTGACATGTTTAAGCTCTAGGATCTACCCTTAGATAAAAGGGGCTGGATCTGATACCAATTGTTGGACAACTGAGAGGGGGGGGGTGAATCAGTTGTTACCGTGCTTAAACAATTATGCTTCTTTTAAGATATTTACAAGGCACTCAATGATGATCACAATAATGCAGGGAAATAAGCAATGGCACATTCAACATCAGTCACATACATGAGAAACACAGAGACAGATATTTCCCAAGGAAACCCATACAGAGTAAAAACCTCTTCTTCTTTATATGATAAGTATTATTTACATTCTTTGCATTATCATACATATGAACACCAACTCATTGTGAGGCTTCAACCTCTGTTTTGCAAGCTGCAACTTGCTGAGAGAACCAAATCTCTGTTTTTCTCTAGCACCCACTAGAAGGAAGCATCAACTCCCTGGTTTCTCTAGCACCAACTAGAAGGAAGCACCAACTCCCTGGTTTCTCTAGCTTCAACTAGAAGGAAGCACCAACTCCTTGTGTTCAAGCCCCCACTTGAACCTCTGAGGACACCAATCCTCCCTAGCACCTCCCAACCACCCTAGATTATGAATATGAAACACTGAAACCTATTACAGTGATATAGTGTTCAATAACAACTTACCAGTCTCATCACTGTTCTACAAGATTTTTCTACTTAGACTTCCTCACTGTCTTCTAGCATGCATCCGCTGCCCATTCTGTTCTTTTGCTTTTTATGCTCTGTGCGCCATGTCCATTAGCTGCACAGTTCTTCTTTTGTTTTTTCAGCTGTTGCACTCTGATCCTTCTTCATTCATGAATCACCTTCAACAACAACATCCACAACAGCTCCAACAACAACAACAACCGCAACAACATCTCTTCTCTATACTGTGTATTTATAGCTTTTGTACACCTTGTGCATGCAATGCGCGCAATAACTCTGCATACTCACACCGCGCCGATAACCTCCACAACTCGATTGCTCTGTCTAATCATCATCGTGACTCTTCAACTTCTCTGGCTGTTTTTCCACTCATTCAACATCACTGTATGTTATGCTGAGATTCCTTAGCCTCTCTGGCAGTTGAGACTCTTCGTCTTCTCTGTGACAGTCGAGCTCACCTTCTCTGTTCTAGTTACAGGCTTTAATGCTCATCCAACTGTCAATCGCCTCCACGAGCATCTTCATCCCTCTTGAATATTCCTAGAGACTCTTCAACTCCTCTGTCAATCACCTCGAAGTGTCTTCGAGTCCTCTGGCAGAAACCATCAGTGGTTTCTGGCAGTTACACTGTGACGTGCAACAATAGCCCTCTGATCTCCTTTAGTTTCATCTGCACCATTGGATTAGCTCTGAAGGATATTGTCGTGATTTATGCGTTTCACACTTTCGCAATTTGGAGATTCTGCTATGAGGCATCTTGACTCTTCATGTCGCGAGCTCCGAAAAGGAGCTTGGCTGCTCTAGATCCCTCCTCTACATGACCACAGGCGGTGACCTCTGGTTACACCGACAATTCACCTTTTTTGTATTTCGGAATTTGTATGATCCAGTGTCTCGACATTCCCAGACGCGATCCTCGAAATTCCAAGGCAGAGCTTATCTGCACTAGGTCCTTCCTCCATGTGACCACACGCGGTGACCACAGGTTGCGCTAGAAGGCACTGCGAACTTATGATCTTCATCGACCCTGATCGACGATCCAAGATCTTGATGAATCAACGATCCAGATCTCATCGTGAATTTGCATCTCGCTGTTCCTTAGATGGAGATTCTTGTCACTCCAAGTCGCGATAGGCGAAGCTCCGAGATGGAGCTTAGATCAACGGTCCAGAACCCTTGGTGATCTGATGGTCCAAATCTTATCGTGAGTTCGCATCTCGTGATTCCTATGATGGAGGTTCTCGTCACTCCAAGTCGCGATAAGCGAAGCTCTGAGATGGAGCTTAGATCAACAGTCCATAACCCTTGGTGATCTGACAGTCCAGATCTTGTCGTGAGTCGCATCTCGCGATCCCTGTGATGGAGGTTCTCATCACTCCAAGTCGCGATAGGCGAGACTCTGAGATGGAGTTTGATCAATGGTCCAGATCAAACCTCGATATGACGGTTAAGATTGTTTCACGATTTCACATATCGCAAATTCGAGAGATTAGGGAACCCCGTTCCTTTGACTTTCCAGTCAGCGACATGACGATCTTTCTCCACGTGTCCTATGAAACCAACAGTCCAGATCTTGTCGTGATTTCGACACTTCACAGACCTTCTTTATGCCTGATCAACGATCCACAATTCTTGGTGATCTAATGGTCCAAATATTTTCGTGAATTCGCATATCGCGAGTTTAAACCTCTTTCCTTTGAATTTCATGACCCGTGAAACTCCGAAATGGAGTCTTTTTGGTGCTCTGATTTTTCGCCACGCGTCCTCTTGATCCAACGGTCCACGACTATCCTTTCTGACGTGGTCTGCCATATTCACCTCTTGGATCTGACGGTCATTGGGGATTCTAAATAAGATCCAACGTTCATTGTTGCTCCTCATCTTCCATTATCACTGCGCTGTTGATCATGCTGATCTTTGCCATCGCTGTTCTTGCCACCAATGACAAGCTCACTCCCAACTGTAAACCTTCCAACACAGATAAGCTCAAATATACCATGATCCTTACGCCAATGGGAGTAGCCACAAGGGATTGTGTTCCATTTGATTGTTGTAACCTTCTCTTTCAAGGTAGAGTTCCATCTGATTTCCCTAAATAATCTCTTACATATTGCCATAACTTTCTTTCTTTGAAGGTAAATCTGATTTTACTGCCCTAGCAAATCAATCAATTGGATAACCTTTGTAAGTACCCTTTGTTTCAAAGGTGTTTTTTTATGTCGTTAATGAAAAAAAAATCTCATCATCCTCTTTGTCGTTTGAATCTCGTACATATTGCAACTCTTTTTACATTTTACTTCATGATTGAGTACACTGACACAATGGATTTGTGGTCGAAGGTATTATGGCATAATTTCTTATAGTAGTAGCACTTTTTCCTTTTTCTTAAAAAGCCGTGTAAAACTGTCTTTTGGCCAAGTGGTTGCGCTATACATGGAATTTCTAGCATGGTGTAGCAACAAATTATGAGGGTTTGAACCCCTTTAGTGGGTGGGAAGGAGGCTAGGTGCAAGTATCGAGTGATTTTGATAGCGTTTTGTCCTTGTTGTTGTGGCTGCTTCCAATTTTAATATCTTTCTTAGTTTCGTGGCCCTTATTGCAAAGGACCTTTTCTCCAACCTCTTCATACAATTACTTTTCTTCAACCATGAGGGTTGATTGTTGTTCTAAATATTGTGAGGGGATTTGACTTAGTTTTAACACAATATTATAATTTGCACATAAACTATTTAATGATATTGTGATGTCATCCTTCTCAATTTGGATGCGTCTTTCGACCAATCAGTGCATAAGTGATTTCAAGGTATACATGTGGTTGGACCTAGTTTCTTCAATCGCCATTTTTGATCCTCAAAATTGCTTTCTTAGTATAAATTTTGCATTTTGGGTTCGATCCAAGCCACATATTTACCTATATCTCTTTGGCATTATTAATTAGGGCTAAATGATAGGCTCAATGTACTTGAAATACCTGACCATAGATATAGTCTTGTCATCCTATTTAGTCCATTGAATCAATCTATGTCACTATTAAGGTCTTTCCCAATTCCAACTATGCTTTATATATCTAAATGCATTAATTATAGTAGTATTTTAAATTGATAGGTAAGGAAATTTCTGCTATTGAATTTCTCTAATGTTAGTTGAGACATTTAAAAAAATAAGAGTAATCAAGAACTTTTGAGTATTATTTCCTTTGATTAAAATTAATCTTTAGAAAATCTCTTTAAATCTGTTGTAAAATTGAACAAATATTTTGTCTAGTTTCACTTCTTCAAAAACTGTGTTTTTTTTTTCCTAAAAAAATCGTATTTCCATTTGAGATGAAAATAGATCCATTCTGCATATGCTTTCAACATTCCATGCCATCTTCTAGTTAGGTCTTCATGAAGAGAAAACAATAAGGAAAAACTATCATTGATGTCTATTTACTATTTAAATGTGGCATTAAGGCTCATACATACTTCATAAATTGCCTCTAATCCGCTACACTAATACACAGTAAAAAACTAGGACAACCTTAGTTCACTATAGTGAGCTTAAAATGATTCAAATAACATTGCATAGAGAGTTCAAGAAATATCTCTCACAATGTTGTGAGAAATCTTACCCTGCCGCTCCCTTTTGGACCAAGACCCCTTCTTTGGTCCAAAGACAAAAGTAAACAAATGGTTGTTATGTTCACTTTAAATCTAACTCAACCAATCAAGCAAAAGAGAAGAAGAATGTGGCACATCTTATTGCGATGTTCGTCCTCGCTGCTCCAATCCTTGGGCTTGATCTCCAAGCTGCTTAACACAAATGAAGTCCTGCAAAGACCAACAAAGGAACTCTTCCACCTACTCTATATGATTAGGTAAAGTAGATCTATCTACGAAGATTGAAATGACAATAGAAAAGAAAATGTAGAACATGAACTTGAAGGGAATATGCCAAGTTAATATTAATTTGGAAAACATGTTACAAGCACTTACAAGCCATGTCTGACACTGGAGCACCTTCTCCAAGTTCTCCTTGTCCAACCCTTGCATGAAAACCTTGAAATCAAAATGTTGATGCTTTCTCCCAAAATCAAAGGTTTGACATCTAAATTATTCTCCCCTTTACCTTGGAAATACCTTCAATATATAGGCTTGAGAGGCTTAACCGCGATAATGAGGGAAATGGTTTAGGATATGGCTCCTTAAGTTGGGATTAGATCCTAAGATAGAGCCATAGTATATGAGTCGACCAAAACAACCTCATCCATTAAGGATTTGGCCCTTAGGAAAAGGTGGAAGATCCCATATTTCCCTCTAACCAAACTGACACCCCCCCTTAG
Source organism: Picea glauca (assembly GCA_000966675.3). Taxonomy (NCBI): domain Eukaryota; kingdom Viridiplantae; phylum Streptophyta; class Pinopsida; order Pinales; family Pinaceae; genus Picea; species Picea glauca. Next base: position 1,136,370 of record JZKD02S2169302.1, on the reverse strand, counting down.
TGAGAGACAAAGCACCATTAGCACCCCCTTAACATGGCAGGGGGAGCACCGATGCTCCCTAAGCATGGGTAGGGGAGCACTACCCTTGTAACATTCCCAAAAATGGTTGAAATTTCCAAGAAAAATGTGTGTTTTCACTGTCAGATGATAGGTCTTCTTCTTCCAACATGACTTAGGGATTGTGACAAATGTTTATATGGTGTCAACGGGTTGTGAAATTTAGCAAAGCGAGTGCGACACTTGGTAAGGTGCATACAACACTTGAGACAGTGCTTGAAACACTTGACGAGGTGCATACATCACTTTGCGATACTTGCGACACTTAAGTGTGACATTTTGATGTGTAACAAATGCCTACTAAAGTGTGAGGTCGAAAGAGAAACTGATGGCTGAAACACTTTACAAATTCTTCAATGCAAGGGTGTTGGAGTAGGAGAACCTGACATAAGATGCAAACAACCATCAATCAATATAAATATATGTATATATATCAGTAAGATTGCCAACATGGTGATTGTAATGAAATATTTTATATTCTCAAATGATTTCCATCATAGCCTAGGAAAAACACATAACATAGTGAGCGCCCAACCTAGGGTCTTCGTCTTGATCACAAAACGGTACGAATCTAGCCATGCGAATAAATGAATTGATGTCAAACATGGTAGAAACCACTTGATTACCGATCATTGAGGTATAATGTTAACAAGTGTGAGGGAAATCACCAATGATGACAATGATTCCTAAGGTACCTATAGTACATTCCAATGAATGTGAATAATTGAGATGAGGTTGAACATTTGTGGAATCATCCGATCATAGGTCAATGGTGTAAACCTACTTTCAAAAGCGAGGAGGTATTCCATTGAGGCATATAGGTCCCAAGGTACTAACTGGTTTCTAAGTCTAATTCTTGGATAATGTGTTGAAGTTGACAGGAAAAGACTCATTGAAGGAGGGCCACGATGTATCTACCATCATCGACACGAAACTACCATAGGAAAGTGATGTAATATGGTGGATTAAATGAGTATGGACTGACACAGGAAATGGAAACCGATAATACTGCAGATGGAAGATATGAAGTGAAACTTCCCTTGAACATTGTGAGGCACGAAAAATGACTTGATAACATTGAATCGACAAGTACTAAGAACATAATGTGACGAAAATAAGAACACTTTTCGATTGAAACATAAAATTATAACGACACATGGAATTGGTATGACACATAGACAAGCAGATTACCCAAATGTAAGACGAGACACAAACATGTGCCGTGTTCAAGGGAGACAACAATAATTTCCATAATGGATTCCAAAAAATTTGACCTACTTCCTTCAATTCCCCCCCCCCCACCATGATTGGTGAGTACCTCTTTTTTTTTGTTGATGATTGCATCGTCATGCGACATTCTCCAGGTCGTTCTCCTCTGGACTGAGTTGAGTCGATCTGTGAGAGGGCCCATGTGATGGGTGTGTCCTTCTCCTCTAGGCTGAGTTGAGACGATGTGTGCCCATGTGTTGGGTGTTCCCATGTGATGGGTGTGCATAAAAAATTAGACCGAGTTGTGATGATGTGTGGTCTCTTGTCTACTCCTTTGGACTGAGTTGAGATGACTTGAGATGGTCTCCTACCTTGTATTCCTATGGATTGCGTTGAGTCAACTTGAGATGGTCTCTTGCCTTGTACTCGTATGGACTTAGTTGAGTCGGCTTGAGATGGTGCTCCAAATGGTACTCCCGTGGACTCAGTTGAGTGAAATGTTGAGTGTGACATCCCTGTAGCTGAGCACAGGTCGACGTGTCCCTAGTGGCTAAGCACTAGAGGATGGGAGAGATCCTTGCTATATTGTCTGAGAGTAATATTTACTTGTAACCCTAATTATGTTGTGAAGGGTACAAATCGACCCCATCATGTGAAAGATAATTAATATTGTGTAATGATTAATTATATTATTGAGTTAATGAGGTTGACCCTATTGTGCCAATAGAAACACATTTTGCTGTGTCAGTTCTTGTATAAATAAGAGTGAATCCCCATTGTGGATCACACACTCTCACTTGTCATCTCATAATTTCAACAAGAACTTGTACGACTGAAGTGTGCACCTCTCTTGGGCGCTAGTTTATAGATTTTGGTAAGAACCCTCTTGTGTGATAAGTTCTATGGCATAGGGGATATTCTCTTGAGGATATAGCAAAGGATTGCTGGGTTTTTCCCTTGATTGAGAAGGGTTTTCCCATGATACTTCTTGTGTTCTTGTGCATGGTTATTCTTCTTGTGATCTTGGTTATTGCAACACTTATGTATGGTATTGATGCATTGTTTTTGGTTCAAGTACATGCTAAAATAAATAAACTACATGTGCATGAGATAAGCATTTAAAATTCAACATGGTATCAGAGTAGAGTTCTTGAAGAGACCATTGCACAAGCCATTGAAGAAGCCAACCGCCCCCACTTGCTGCAATTGTAGAAACTACTCCCCTTCTTTTGCCAGTTTCAACACCTTATACTTGAACGTTGGGGATAATTTCTACATAGGAGTGTACGACCTCCTTCAATGCACCTCCAAAGACTCTCAGATTTCAATTCTGAGAATTTTTGATTTTTGTCCCTAGGGTTTCTAGGGTTTTGCAATTTTCTGCAGAATTTTGGTTTTAGGGTTTCTGCAGTGCATTGAAGGATTTTTCAAGCTTACTAGTGTTCTTCTGACTTTCAAGGCTTATTGTTGGCATTCATAAGTCCAACGAAACCTAAGGTTTCTAGCCTAGCCTAGCCGTTAGGGTTTGTGGAAGAATATGCAAACCATGGTGAACAAAAATTTGGTGGAAGATAAGCTGGATGGATCCAGAAACTTCAGTTCTTGGAAATCAAGACTACAAATTACCTTGGAAGAGGATGAACTATCAAGTTTGATAAAAAAGACTATACCATAAACAACTACCGATGAAGAGAAGGATGATTGGAAGGAAGATGACGTCAAAGCAAGGAAGATAATCATCTATTCAATAAGAGATCATCTACTACCTCGTATTGCTACCTTAAAAAAAAATATGAGATGTATGATGCATTGAAGAATATGTTTGAGAGTAAAAACACCCTTAGAGCCCTTACATTGAAGAATCAACTTTAACATATCAAGATGACAAAAGTTGACACCGTTGCTACCTTCTTCATGAAGATTTCARAGATTAGAGATCAACTGGGTGCCATTGGAGAAACCATATCAGACAAAGAACTTGTCTTGACTACTCTCAATGCTCTTCCAAGACATTGAGAACCATTTCTTAAAAKTATTAGAGGTARWGCAGATCTACCTGGGTTTGATTCTCTATGGACATACTGCACCTAGGAAGAAACGAGACTTATARCCAGAGGAGTGCAAGAATTCGATCATGATGACMATCAAGCCCTTGCCTCTCATGCAAAGAGAKGAAGAGGAAATAAAAGAATTTTTTGCAAAGCATTCAAAGATGAGAAAACTTAAACAACTTCAGGTCATGAATATAGAAAATACATTTCAAGGATTCAATATTTCAGATGTGACAAGTATGGACACATTGCGAGAAATTGTCCTACCAGGAAGAAAGGAAGACAAYATGCATCCAYTGCAGATATCGATTCAGAACCAYGTCAGAGAGATGAAGACATAAAATATGAGGCATTCTTCTTCATATCTCATCTTTCTCAGGAGGAGCAAAAGCAAGATTGAGCATGATTGTAKACTAGGGTAAGTTTTGTACTACATTCCTTAATTGATTTCATCATTACCCTGTAGTTGCTTGCATTTTGATAATGAAGGGTATTATCCCTRGTATGGGAGCCCTCATGACTTGGAYCATTATCCYTGGTACGAGAGTCCAAATTTTCTTGGTTGGTTATTATCCTAGTACATGAGGCCATTTTGATTGTTATCCCTACGGGAGGTCATCTTGGTTATTATCCTAGTATGAAAGGCCAAAAAAGTGATGTAAAGGTAGTAGAGGACCTGAGAAGACATGGGATGTCTTCAGGATAACAACACAGGAAAATGATGATGTCACAATTTCCTCTAGGTCATATGTTTATCCTTCTAACTTCAGAGGGAGTCACTTGACTCAGAGGGAGTCAAACTATTTGAGAATAAGGAAGAGAAACTACTTTTGTGGGGTACAGTGAATCATTGAAGGCTTACTGGATCTACATCCCCAATCAGAGACAGATCGAGGTTAGCACAGATGTCACCTTTGAGGAAGAGATAACCTTTCTAAGATCCAGAGAATCTTAGATGGATATTGACAGCGAGATAGTACCTTCTCCCCCTTCAATAGTTCAGAGGGAGACAATCATTGATCCAATTGATCCAATTTATCCCATAGCTCCAGCTGATGTCCCCAGAGACATTGCAGTAGGCCATAAAAGGCCCGCCTGGGATCGATAGAATTTGCATGAAGAAAAGGGACATGCAGCTCCTCGAGGCACATTCCGAGAGAGCAAGAGACCACAAATATTTTCGAGCTATGTTTCAACCATGGGCCACATCATTGATACTGAACCTTCTTGTCATGGAGAAGCAGTAGGTCAGCAGGTATGGCAAGATGCCATGACAGAAGAGTATCGGTCCATCATGAAGAATGATGTGTGGGATATTGTTCCTAGACTAGAAGGGAAGTCTGTAGTGACTTCCAAGTGGATCTATAAGATCAAACATGCAACTGATGGAAGTGTCGAGAAGTACAAAGCGAGATTTGTGGCTAGAGGATTCTCTCAGGTGGAGGAAATTGATTATGAGGAGACATTTGTAGCCCGATACACTTCCATCCATATGATCATTTCCCTAGATGCATCCATGGGTTGGAGAATACATCAGATGGATGTAAAGACAACCTTTCTCAATGGTGAGATTGAGGAAGAAGTTTACATCGAGCAACTAGATGGATTCGTGATACATAAGAAAAAGTCTCATGTGTGCAGGTTCAAGAAAGCCTTGTATGGACTAAAGAAGGCATCTCGTGCTTGGTACGAGAAAATGGATGGATTATTGATGAGTTTGGGCTTCAACAAGAGTGTTTCTGATCCAAATCTATACTACCATATTGTTGGTGACGAGTGCCTGATTTTGGTCCCGTATGTTGATGATTTATTCCTCACCGGTTTAGAAAGTCTTATTGCTGAATGAAAGCATGCATTGAATTATGAATTCGAGATGAAGGATGTGGGTATGCTGCACTACTTCTTGGGACTAGAAGTGTGGAAGAGGACTGATGAGAGTTTCCTAAGTTAAGGAAAATATACACTGGAGATATTGAAGAAATTCGGTATGACAGACAACAAGTCCATGCCTACACCGATGGTGATGGATTTGAAGAAAATGAATGAGGATTATACTAATTCAGGCAATATTGATCCACATATTTATCGACTACTGATTGGATCATTGATGTATCTAGTTAACACCAGACCTGATATATGCTATGCAGTGAATGTACTTATTCAGTTTATGAGTCAGTCGAGACAGACTCATTGGATACAAGTGAAGCATGTGATGAGATATCTATGAGGCACAATTGGATATGGCCTGAGATATGCCTCCGGTGTAGACACGAGATTGAAGGGATGTGCTGATGTAGATTGGGCAGGGAGCGCAGTGGACCGAAAGAGCACATCTAGTTGTTGTTTTACCTTGGGGTCTGCCATGGTTTCCTGGTGCAGTAGGAAATAGAGCTCCGTGGCTTTGAGTACTGCAGAAGCATAGTACATATAATTATGTGTGTGAGTCCGTGAAGTAATGTGGCTTCACAATCTCCTTGCAGATTTATTTGGTCATGAGATGGATTCCACCATTATCCATTGTGATAACCAGAGCCGTGTGAATCTCTCAAAGAATCCTGTGTATCATGATAAATCGAAAAACATTGAGATCAAATACCATTACATCAAATATATAGTGCAGAGGAAAGCAGTACATGTGCAATACCTTTCTACACACTAGCAGGTTGCATATGTCTTCACCAAACCACTTGCCAGGATGAAGTTCGAGTACTTTTGTGAGAGACTTGGCCTGGTGGACAATGCCTCCCTAGTTGAGAGGGGGTGTTGATGATTGCAGTGTCATGTGACATTCTCCAGGTTGTTCTCCTCTGGACTGATTTGAGTCAATTTGTGAGAGGGCCCATGTGATGGGTGTATTGTTCTCCTCTGGACCGAGTTGAGACAATGTGTGCCCATGTGATGGGTGTGCATCAGACTCTGGATTGAGTTGTGATGACGTGTGGTATCTTGTCTACTCCTTTGGAATGAGTTGAGATGACTTGAGATGGTCTCCTGCCTTGTACTCCTCTAGACTGAGTTGAGTCAAATTGAGATGGTCACCTACCTTGTACTCCTATAGACTTAGTTGAGTCGGCTTGAGATGGTGCTCCAAATGGTACTCCTGTGGACTCAGTTGAGTGATCTATTGAGTGTGATGCCCCTATGGCTGAGCATAGGTGGACATGTCCCTAGTGGCTGAGCACTAGAGGATGCGAGATATCCTTGCTATATTGTCTGAGAGTAAGATTTACTTGTAACCTTAATTATTCTGTGAAGAGTACAAGTCAGCCCCACCATGTGAAAGATAATTAATATTTTGTAATGATTAATTATATTATTGAGTTAATGAGGTCGACCCTATTGTGCTAATAGAAACACCTTTTGCTGTGTCAGTTCTTGTATAAATAAGAGTGAATCCCCATTGTGGATCACACACTCTCACTTGTCATCTCAGAATTTCAACAAGCACTTGTACAACTGGAGTGCACACCTCTCTTGGGTGATAGTTTCTAGGTTTTGGTAAGCACCCTCTTGTGTGCTAAGGTCTATGGTGTGGGGGATCTTCTCTTGAGAATATAACAAAGGATTGCTGGGTTTTTCCCTTGATTGAGAAGGGTTTTCCCATGATACTTCTTGTGTTCTTGTGCATGGTTATTCTTCTTGTGATCTTGGTTATTGCAACACTTGTGTATAGTATTGATGCATTGTTTATGGTTCAAGTACATGCTAAAGTAAATAAACTACATGTGCATGAGATAAGCATTTAAAGTTCAACAGTTTTTTAACAAGCTTGAGGAGGATAAAAAATGCTCGGTATAGCTCATCTTTGATGAGTCCCTCGACACATGTTTAACAAACCTGAAGAAAGAGGGGTTCAGTCCCGTATGGGTCTTGGAGTTTGGTCACATATAGGTCTACAATGCATAATTTTATGATCCCAAAGAAGGTACACTCGGTGGTTTTCATGTTTATAGAGTATGAAAAGAACTTAAAGATGACTCCATGGGTGAATTTTTTCGTAAATTTAGTGTCCCAAGCTTGAAAAAAGTGTAAAACAATACACAGGAGAACTCTTCTAGTCACGCTTTTTTTTTTTGTTTGTTAATTTGTGCAGGACCTGCGATTAACCTGTGGCTTGAGAAACCGCGACTCAGGGGCATCTAAGCCGTCAAAATCACCCGGGGATCGCACCCGGCCTG
>JZKD02S2169302.1:1110762-1128865 GCA_000966675.3 Picea glauca | reverse complement strand
CGAGGAATCCTTAAGGAGACCTACTCCTACACTCTCAAGACTAGATTTTCCTAGAAAAGGGACATTATTCGCTGCAAAATTGTGGAGATCTGGAGTGCAATAGTCCAGTTGGTCAGCAGTGACAATTTTTCCTTGATGGGGAAATTGTAAAATACAAAACACAAAATATGCAACGACAATCATCTCATAGAACCAACTACGACTAAGTACCAAATTGTAATCCATGGGCGCGTTAACCACTTTGATATTGACCGAAACAATTTTACCCTTCAATGTCACATCGAAAGATTGCAAAAGTCCGTGAGGTTGGAAACCACGCCCATCAAACAATTTCATGGTGGTAGGAGTCTGGCTAAGTTTAGGAGAGCCAAGGGCTCTCCAGCAAGGCAAAGACATGACACAAGTGGAGGCTCCTTCATCGAAAATAGTGCGATGGATGTTCTTTCCACCAACCAATGCTAGGTGGTGTGAGAGACTCTTCTTAAAATAGTCCAGATTAAACTTAATCAAATTTGATTCCTTTGGATCCACAATCTCAATAGATGACAATAGGGTTCTACATTGATTTAGACAGTTCTATAGAACTTAGAGGGTTGACATAGCACAAGGTGCTTGTGCCAAAACTTCAATGATATTGTAGTTTTGGAGGGCGTGAACACTTGGATTGAAGGTCTCTTTTCAAATTTTTCCCTTGGGTGGGCGCAAAACTGTGTCATAAATTGTCTTCTCAATATGAAGAGGATTGGAAGATAGAGGAGGAGTGGATGTGGAGGGCTAATCAATAACCTTTCCATTAACATGATTACTTGGAGTAGTGTCATAAGTATTTGCTCGAGTTGTTACATTAACCGTCTTAAACATATATACCTCATAGGCGCTTGAGGAAGCATCCCCATGGTGGGAATGACCTGCGTTTCCCTCTTGTGGAGGGGAAGGGTTTTGTGAAACCAGATGTTGATGCTGAAATGAGAAAGGGTTAGTTAATGTTGCAGGTTGAGAAGTACATTTCAGAAATTTAGCAACTTCCTCACGATGAGGGAAATCTTTCGTGTAGTGGTCTTCTTCACAAATCATACAAGGAAACTTAGCCTTCCTATTCGGTTGAGTATCAATAGTCTTTGTAGTATCCTTCTTGTCAGGAGATTTCTTGTATTTACCCTTGTTTTTCTTCTTACCTCCTGGTTGCTGAGATGAAGTGGATTGGACTGCATTCACCTTAGAGGCTTTAGCAGGAGTGGAAGTAGTGTTGCTGTTTGAAATGGAACCTGGTTCTGGAGCAAGTTTGTTGGATCATTCGATGAGCGAGGAGCATGAGGGATCATATCGTAAAGTGTGCCGAACTTGGAATATACCAAGTTCGAATATTGCACACGATTGATAGCCTGCTCCTCAGTAACTACATTCCCCATAGAAACATCATGGGTGATGGGTGACAAGAGTGAATTTGTAAACAAATCTGCGAGGAGTTGGTCTGTAATTGGAGCTTTAATCAACCGTCTCTGCCACCTCCACTCATGAATATGATCAGATATGTTGGTGGAAGAGGATTTCCGGAGTGAGGTCAAAAGTTCTGTACCAGTCTCGTACCGTATAGGCAACTGAAAATGCATCAGAAAATCCATGGAAAGAGAATTAAAGTCAACATAAGAGTTACACAACAACTCAATATACCATTTGGATGCTGTATCTGTAAGTGTTCTATGAAAAAGTCTCAGACGAATGAAGTCATCCATCAAAGAGTTGGAAGAACACCATAAATGGAAAGTCATAACATGATTGTTAAGATATTCCCCAGGTTTTCCATAAAATTTTGGGATTTCGGACGGTAATTTGGCCGGGACGACGGGCCAAAATGGGGCATGTAGAATGGGATCGTTTGTCAAACGCAACATATTTGGCAGATCTAATGTAGCAAAAAATGGTAACCATCGGTAGAATATATACGAACTGGGTTTTCGTGATTTTTTGTGTGAAGCATCATCATGTTAAAATGGACATATTAAAAAAAAAATCTCAATAACCTAGATTGTATTTTGAGAGTTATCATCAATTTATCATCTGTAGTCAGTTGCTATAGGAACAATAAATCCGGTAGCAACATAGATTTTACAACTCTCTTCAAATTCGTACGGTCAAATTTGAATTTCCTCTTCACTTATTGAAGATTTGCTATTGATTTGAGATTGTTAATGAAATATCTTGGATGGAAAAGAATCATGGAAGATTTGTTATCAAATATTTTAGAGAGATTTGTGGAAATATATTTAGACACATTACTTGCTAATTATTAGCAAATTGTTGTAACCACATGAGATATTTGTGGATATGAATTTATTATTGGTTATCTTAGTTTTTGTATAAATAAGTGTGCCTTATCCATTCCAAAGGGAGGACTCTTGGAGCATATGTCCAAACTATGATGGAATAAACTACATTTCATGAGATATTGTGTCCATATAGATTGTAGTTAGATGATTCTTGTTTTATTATAAGTTGTAGTTCTATAATTCATGTAGTTTACAATTAGACTATCTTATTTATGTTGTAGATTACTAGTATCAGTTTATTCTACAAAAGCAAGGGCCCATGAGAGGAGAACAATGTGCTTCTTAATGTAGGATGTCTTTTAAATTCCATTTATTTATTTTTACAGTATGGTTTATTTTTATGCAAGTGTGGTGTGTTTCCTAATTCACCAACAATGGAATGACGATCTTTGGAAAGTTGGAAATTCTAATATTAGCAAAGAGATAACTTGGTGACAACAAGATATCAATAGAAAGATTAGTGTCCAATTATATGATCCTCTCCAGGAATGTTTGGATTAGCTTTTAATTTCATGCAAGTGTGTTTCTCTTATGCAAGTTTGTTTCCTTTATGCAAGTATATAGATGCTATAAAAATCTAATTCTGCACATACAATGCTTTCAATTCACAAGTTTATGAACTCCAAATTGATAACTAAATGTAACATGATTTAGACATATTAATCACCTGACATTTTTGGCGCTGCTGCCGAGAAATTTCTAGAAGGATGAGAGCATCGATAGTTTGTTTTTGTTTTAGCACTTGAATTTTTTCTTTATCTTGTATATGATTTATTTTTGTGTTAACATTCTAGACCCGTAGGATTAGAGACGACAAGATGTAGAGACGATCTCACTATATAATTTATGTAGTGTAAAAGCCTGGCGCATTCACTTTAGTGAGTACTCCTTTTCATTGAATCCAAATTATGTTAGTACTGCATAAATAAACTTAGATAGATTTCTTGGTAAATTATTTCAATCATTTTTTTCACTTGTGGTGTGGTAAGAAGCACTCCATCCGCTAACCCACTAGCACGTACATCTACAAGGGGAGGACCAATAAGCAAGACTTCATGAGCTAAAAAAAATACAGAACATTCACTAAAGGACAATAAGAAGAAACATGGAAGATACTCTTTCATTGCTTTGGTTTTGCATATTTTTTTTTTAATGACAATATGAATTTGTGTGAGAATAATCTTTCTTCAACCCATCTATTTTATTTTATTAATATATGCTACATTAATAAATTGAGCATCATTTTAGGTTAATGATCCAAAGGTGGAGGAAAATGAAGGATAAGCACGTTTCCAAAGGATGATTAAACACCTCAATATAAGTATGAATTTCAGTTTCTTTGAATACTTATAAAAAATCATTTCTTATCCAAACTTGCACATTAATAAAATTTAGAATAATGAGGAAACGATGCAAAAATTGCTACAAATTCATATCTACAAACCCTCTGAAAGTCATATCACACAATATACAAAGTCGGTGTTGGATATTTTTGGTAGATTGATTCGTCACATTATATTAAAACAAACTCACCAAGACAAATTCATATATCTAAATCAGAATTTAGGAGAGATATCATGTTTTTAGATCCTTGTAGCAAGCGGATTTCAAAAGACTCCTAAAAACAGATTTGGGAGAGTCAACATTTGAGGGGTCAAATGATAATATTTTAAACACACATTTATAAGGAAGATATCCCTTGGAATATAGGTTCGAAAACAACTTGAATCATCTCATTTCGATGTCGGACGAAAAAGTTATGCCCATTTTAGTGGTTGCTTGTCCTAAAAAAAACTGTTAAATTCTGCCTCCTAGTCTGTTCATCAATAGTTTTGTGATATCAAATCAAGGAATTTATAAAATCTGTTTCTAGTGGAGATAGATAAATGAATCGGATTTAATCTCCAAGTGGAATCATGTCGATTCATCATCAGACAAAAAAGTTATATCTAAAACCGTGATTGTTGGTCTAGGATGAAAATCCAAAATAACTCTCCCCTCTAGACTTTTCCTCATCAAATTTGACATATAATCTCAATTCACTTTGAAAACCTGTTTATATCAGAGATACCTCCTTGAACCACTTAAAAATAGCTTTGGAATAACTCCAATTAGACTCGAAACAAAGATTTTTATTGATGAAATACCACTGGGCAGTCTTAGATGGCCATCACTTTTGTGCATGGAAGAAATTATTTTTGTTTTGTTTATCTTTTGGATCTGTTTTATTTTGCATTGTTTGTAGTTATTTTTCATATTTCTTGGAATAAGAAAGACCGATCACCTTGCTTCCTTCATCATATTACGTTTTATTCCAAGCAAATGCTAAAGTTTTTGCAGGTCCGAAAGGGTGATTTTCAAGATCAAAATTTGAAGAACCATGAACGGGGATGTGATATTCAAACATCCAAGCCAAGCAAGTGCAATATTATCTGATGTTGAATTCACAAAGAAGGAAATTATTCAGAACTTTCCATGCAATTTTTTCCATTTGTCGTCCAATAACACCAATCATACCAAATTTTTCAAGATGGATCGAGATCAAGGTGAACAAAGAAATGTTATCAAAGAGAAGTCAAGTCACATTCACCATACCATCACTATAGATGAAGTCTTCTCAAAGACCCACTATTCATCCTACTTATTCACTATGGTATGTTCATGTCTTCCTCCTAGTTCAAAAACACATGCTGAAGTCAACGCAACTTCTTTTTTTCTATATGGTCAATATAAACCCAAATCTCTTTCATGACCACTACTATCACATGACTTCCACATATTTTCCCTTCACAAATTTTCCATACCATCATGCTCCATCTACCCCTAACCCATACAATAACATAACTTAGCCCCCTTACAAAGCTACGTTACCTCACTATCCTATCCTTTCCGAAATAAATTTGATGGTGAAAACTTGTCCCAAGCACCATCAGACCTTCGAGTGCTTGAAAACCAGTTTGGTGACATGCATTCCTCATGCACAATAAGTTTTGATTGTGAAAACCCCTTTGGGAGCAATCAAACAAGTCTTTTTTGAAAACTAGCTTGTTGGTGGACAAGATTTGCAAATAATGAAAGAGAAATCTCAGTTCCATTGCTTTTTACATAAAAAATTTCCAAGACAATTGATGCTCCAAATCTTAGTTTACAACAAGCTACAAGTGCCACATGATCTAGGTTCTACTCACTCAGCTCATTTCAACTCAATATTGTGGACCCACTTAGATTTCTTGCCTCTCGAGACATCATGTACTTTTTGTAGAATTGATAGACTTCTTAGGTGGGTGCAGGTATGTTCTTTTTCTAATCTTTAATCACTAATTCATTAAATGCTAGGAGAGGTGCACTTGGAAAATTTCCTATGATTCCTTTTCACTGCTCTCATTTTCCCTTCCTTATTTGTCAAATTTTCCGACTGAAACAACTTTTAATTGGGGGTATTCAGACCCCTTAAATACCATTTTTCTCATGTTCCTATCATGCCTTGACTCCCTTGTGAAAATGTTGCTTCCACACATATTTGTTGTTGCTACAAGAAATTCAACACCCTCATTGGTTTGCATACGAGCACAATTCCGAATCCAAATCCGATAGCTGGAGAATGTTCTACATGACAAATAAATGCTTTGGCACCTCGCAGATCGGAACAAATTCAAATGGGGTCGGTCAAGGGAAATCGATCAAATTAAAGTCAAAAATACATTTCAATGGCTACCAAAATTTAGCCATTTTGTTGGTTGGCATACCCGAGCTTCCTCAAATCAAATTTGGCTACATGGGTTTGTGCATAAGGTCCACGAGATGGTATAGCAACTATTGAATATATTGCAAACTAAAAAGGGAGTGTGTTAGTTCAAAGTCAAACCAAAGTCAAACTTAACAATTTTAAAACAATCAAATCTGCTCCAATGATAAATTTTCACATCATTTGCAGGGAATAGAGGTGAGATCAAGAAAAACTGAGACATGGGTTTTGTGCCCATTATGCAAATGAATAGAGGTGAGATCAAGAAAAACTGAGACATGGGTTTTGTGCCCATTATGGTTATTGAAGTAACCGTACGTGTAAAATCCCTAGAAAATTGACAAGGAAGGTTGTGCATACATGTTTTGTACACAGATTTGTAATTTTAAGAATTCTGTATTTTTTTAGAATGCATAAATTAATTTGCTTGTAAATTGAAATTTACAATCTTGGTTTTTCTAAATTTTTGTGAGTTGGAGCGTCATGGAAAAACACACATTCTCTCCAAAAATAACTGAGACCCATCTTGGCATTTGCGATAAATCTTCCCATATTAAAACTTGTAGCAACTTTTTGTCCAAACAAAGGGCTGAAAGTAATTCATTTTGGCAGCAAATGGTGGGGCCAAAATTGCAACATCAGGCACATGCAGTCAATCTCATTAAATTGCAGAAATTAATATTACCTAAGTTCGATGCCCAAAAATATCAGCATTTGAAAACATCTCAGAGAGTCTAGAAAAAACAATCTATAACAAAGATTGTTCCAGCCATAACAAAGATTACAACAATATATGACAGCTTGAGAAGGCTTTGAACATGGCCAAACATATCTTGCAATTTAGAGATATCTAGGATAGTTTTGGGGTAACATTACGCTCATACTTGTTTTCATTATGGAAATAGACAAAAATAACATATTTTTGAGATCCACGTGGTTAGTTTTTGTGATGGTATTTTCTTACAAATTAGTAAGAGAGAGAACTTTATCCTCAAATATGCAAAGCAAAGAAGGTAGAGGTATGTAGCTTAAGGGTTCAAAATCTAAAGGTATTGATGACATAGTCTCAACATTGATCTTTGCTCCATTACCATGTTTTTATGCTGGAAGTTTTTTTCTCTGGTACGTGTTTAAAAAGAATTTTGACAAGGCATGTACAAAAATCCAAGAGTTACCATATGGCCACTTTGAAAGCTTTTCAATGACTCTCTTGAAACTATTTTGGGAGGGCAACTTTGAAACAATATGTAACATGGTAAACTTATGGATTGCGATAATAGATTTTGGAACAATTGGACATCCCTACATCTAACAATCACCTACAAGAGAGGATGACACTTTATAATAGTTTCAATATTATAAATATTGTTAATTGGAAAGTTGTAATAGCTCCATGTATCTGTATACAACAGTAGATGTTCAACCTTTTGAAGAGACTTCAAGCACATGTTGATATATTTCCAGGCCTTCATGCTTAGTCAACACTCATAAGTGAAGAGAGAACAAATACAAGAGGTTAGTGTTGCCACACAAGAACCAATACTTAGAAAAACCTGTGTTTTTTACCCAAGAACCAACCACAATAAACTCAGATGCAACTCAAGTATTTCCAACAATGTTTTCTTTTCAAAAGTTTTCAAGGATCAAACAAAGACAACTTACTACCCAATTTTTAGAGGAGGAGGACCTAATCACACATTTCAAAGAATCATATGAGGGTTGCATGAGGACATGCAACATGTTCATTTGGGGGGAATGTTGAGTCTCATAATTGTCATATTTTCACCATTTTTTTACAACTTTTCCTTTAACTTTTTAATCATTTTCCGTTTTTTGGTAATCCCGTTTTTACTCCATTTCAATATTTATATGTGGGATTAGGCTCAATATTTTCCAATGCATTTATATTATTATTTTAAGTGAATTTATGATTAAATTTTAGAAAAATAACACACTTTCACTTATCTTGGAAAGTTGGGTTAGTTTGCTAGTTGTTTCAGGAGATAGACAAAACCCGTAGCCGATCCAATTCATATTTGAAGATACACGAACTGGGTTTTCATGATTTTTTGTGTGAAGTATCATCAGGTTAATATGAACATCTCCACAAAAAATCTCAATAAACAGATTGTATTTTGAGACTTATCATCAATTTATCATCTGTAGTCAGTGGCTACAAGAATGTGGAATCCAGTAGCAACATAGATTTTACTACTCTCTTCAAATCCGTATGATCAAATTCAAATTTTCTCTTCACCTATTCAAGATTTGCTCTGGATTTGGGATAATTAATGAAGTATCTTGGATGGAGAAGAATCATGGAAGATTTATTATCAAATATTTTAGAGAGATTTGTGGGAAGATTTTTAGAGACATTACTTGCTAATTATTAGCAAATTGTTGCAACCACATGAGAGATTTGTGGGAAGATTTTTAGAGACATTACTTGCTAATTATTAGCAATTTGTTGTAACCACATGAGAGATTTGTGGATCTGAATTTATTATTGGTTATCATAGTTTTTGTATAAGTAAGAGTTCCTTCTCCATTCCAAAGGGAGGACTCTTGTGTAGATTTTAACCTTGTACAATTATTTACCGCAAACATATTTTCAATAAAAGAACATAAAATATACAATGGAAAATACACACATTACACATAGATTTTTCCCTTGGAAACCCAAACCAGGAAAACCAATATCTTTTATATTCATTCATCTCATAAATTGTTTACAATACAATATACATATAGGATCACGTAGCATCCAAAACCCTAATCCAATAATTCGGATTAGTCAACAACCCTAATTCCTTAACCGAAAATCGAAAACCATGGATGAAAACCATATGTCAAAAAATCGCCAAAAAACAGACGCAAAAACCGCCATTTTTTTTTTCCTGGGGGCGCTTCCCCTAAACCCCTGTGCAGGGGTGATCCACCCCGATGTGACCCCCCGAGAAAGGGGGTGGTCCGCCCCCCTCTTACCCCCAATGTGAAAATAATATAACACATACCCAACATCATGGAGCATATGTCCATACTATGATGGAATAAATTACATTTCATGAGATAATGTGTCCGTATAGATTGTAGTTGTATGATTCTTGTTTTATTATAAGTTGTAGTTATATAGTTTATGTATTTTGCAATTAGATTAGTTTATTTATGTTGTAGATTAGTGGTAGCACTCTGTTCTACGAAATCAAGGGCCTACACTAGAAGAACAATGTGTTGCCTAGTGTAGGATGTCTTTTAAATTCCATTTATTTATTTATACAAGTATGATTTATTTTTATGCAAGTGTGGTGTGTTTCATGATTCACCAACAATGGAATCACGATTTTTGGAAAGTTGGAAAGTCTGATATTAACAAAGAGATAACTTGGTCACAACAAGATCCTAATAGTAAGACCAATGTCAAAGCATATGATCCTCACCAAGAATGGTTGAATTAGATTTTAATTTCATGCAAGTGTGTTTATCTTATGCAAGTTTGTTTCCTTTATGCAAGTAGATAGATGCTATAAATGATCTAATTCTACACATACAATGCTTTAATTTCACAAGTTTACGAACTCCAGATTGATAATTAAATGTAACAATATCTAGACATATAAATCACCTGACAATGTGATCCTTCCTTCTTGACGGTACTTGTTCTTCCTTTGGAACATAAATAATACTCATATTGCAGAGTAATCCATCTTGGAGATGGTAATCAACATCTGTTTGTTCTTTTTGTCCTTGCAACTATTGATACACTCCCTTTAAGAAGTAATATTCTACATAATCATCTCTATATGCTTCATAGGATAATGGCTCCATGTGCATAATGGATTTGAGATATGTTGATGTGGATAAGTGTCTGTCATCAAACTAAGGTATTCTACCTAAATCTAAGGCCCAATTATCCTCCTCTTTGTTTCGTATAGTGAGCTCCTCCAGTATGTTGGCTCAGACAAATGAGCTTTGAATTTTGAATATCTAAATCCTAAATGCATTCCTAGATCTAACAACATAATGAAGTTCTACACTAAATACCTAGATAGGATTTAAGAACATAGAATGAATATAAAATTAATAACAATTTTATCCATTAAAACAAAAAAACTGTTTACTGAATAATAATGCTACAAATAATTAAGATAACCAACCATTGAAACCAAGTTAGATTTAATGAAAACAACTAGTCACAATATCACATCCATAAATTATAAACTCATTGAAAATAAACAATAAGAAATAATCACAATTGCATGAGAATAGTCTACAACAAAAGTAAACATTCTTACATCCATTCTAGCATAAAAAAATAAAGGAGTAGTCCCACACCAAAACATACACCAAAATAAGTCTCCAACGATGGCCAACTTGGCTTCTCAACTAATATTGAAAGTAGTTTATAATCTCAAGAAAAATCCTTCTGATCATAGTTCCTATCTTATTTATACAAAAGGGTGGTGAAGATGAAATGATTTGATTCCCCTAATTGTTGGGTTCCTCAACTTGGTTTGTGGGCACTTCACTTTTTTTTTTTCTATAATTTTCCACAAATGTTTTCCAAGCCTCAAAATTTTGATCAAGCACATCACTTTGGGTGAAGTGTTGTTGCTTAAAAGGGGCCTTATAGGATGCAATACTTTGACTCATTCTCTTCTCAAAATTTTCTAGCTTCAAGGGAAATATGGTCTTGATCAATGTAATGTCCCTGGTGGACTATTCCACATATCTATTGCTATCTATTTCATCAATATTAGGAAGGAAATTAATACTCTTGTTATTTGTGCTAATGCAATCCTCCAATGATTTAGATACTTGAGCTCATGGAAAGAAATTATCTTTGGCTCCAATAGAAGGAAGGAGACAACTGTTAACCATGTTTTCTATAACCTTCCACATTGTGGCACAATCAATTACCTCATGTTGAATACATTTGAGGTCATTATGGGACGAATCCTTCCAATATATGTGACCAAATTACATTTCTTGCAAGGTAGCTTCAGTAAAAATAATATTTTTTGGAGGAATCTCATCAAGGCAAGTTTGTCATTTATTTACACTATCTTGGAATTATAATTGTGCTTATTCATGTGAAATATTCAATGCTTGAATATGGCTCATGACATCTAATATGTCTTGGATTTGTACTTGTAGGTGTTGAGCTCTCTCATAGAATTCCCTTTGAAGAATATTCAATTTATTATGCATCTTGAAGGCATATTCAATGAAAGCAAAAAATTCATACTATATGTATTTGTACTCATTGACTTGATTTTCTAGTAGGGAAATATTGTCTTCACATACCTTCATTTTCTTCTTAATTTCAACGACCTTATGGATAATGCCTTGGGAAATTGAAACTCTAGTAGTAGTAGTGGTTCTAAGGCTCAATTTCTTTGTATCCATTACTACAATTTTAGTGGTAACCATTTCCTTATCCAAGCTGATTTTCTTGTGCTTGTGGGTCTGTCTTACCACTTATTTCATTCTTTTCTCAAATGTGAACAATTCTAGGTTGGTCACTTCATCAATTGGTGTAGGGAAGGGCCCTTCTCCTCCTATGACCATACTTGGAGAAAAAGTACTACCAAATGTTTAGGAGTTATAAACCTCTTCCATAGGATGCTATTCTTGGATTTTAGAATTTCTTTCATTTGATCAATTTTCCTCTCAGATTCATCTTCTTCTTGTCCCTTCTTTTCCACCTTAAATTAACCTTGTGCTTTCTTTTTCAATTCCTCTTTTTCTTTGGCTTCTGTTTCATTTTTAGATTGTTCTTCTTTTCTTTCTTTTTCTACTTCAATTTCAAATTGTATTTTTTCTTCTACTTCATTCCTCAATCTTTTATCATCAACATCTTATTTAGATTTTCCATCTAGTTCTTATTTCCATTTAGCCTATGTAACTTCTTTCTCCTTTATCTTAACTTCCTTCTTTCTTTCATCTTGAGCTTGAGCTTTAGCCTTAGCATCAATGCTATTTTTCTTTACTTGTTCTTATTTCTTGGTAGATTTAGCTTGGGCTTCTATCTTTTTCTTAGCCTCAACATCTGCTTTGATTTTTCCAATGATTTTAGTCTCCTTTTCTCTTGCAATTTATTCTTCTCTTGAAGAGCTCGCCTTTCAGCAACAACCTTTCCAACTTATTATTTTATTTTCTTTTCCTTTTATTTTGCAAGAGTGTATTGTCTATTTGGTACTTTATCATAAGTAAGAGATATTTTATTTCATTCTTTAGAATCATTATTCTCATGTTGATATGGGAAGGAAATACTCATCTCAAAGTTGTGCTTCTCAACAATATCTATAGGGTCATACAATTGATTCCTTTTAAGAGTAAAACAATATTTGTTCATGTTTTCTCCTTCCATCCTAGCCTAGTAGAATCAATCAACTCATATACGCCTATATACAATCACCACACAAGATACAAAAGATAATATATAAAATATCCTTGATTAATATTAAAACCCTTAAGGTAGGGAAACACCTTACAATTGATCCTTTTAAGGAAGGGATCCACTCCCGTTCACTTTCCTCTTCGAGGGGGAAACCTCCTGTTGAGATATGATCCAAATACAATACTCATCAACCATGCCCATTACATTGCTCATACTTCCTTATATAATACTAAATACCCCTAAGAACATTTTAGAGAAGGAACCTTATAGTAGGTGGAACCTTATAGAAAGTGCTATGATACCACTTGTTAAGTGCCTCAATAAACCTAAAATAGAATATAGAAGGATCCCTTCACTTCAACAAGAAACTAAATCATTCACCAAAATAATGGACACAAGAAATAGACAAAACCATTTAGGTAGGGTAACACCATATATTAATTCTTATGGAAGGATAAAACTCCTCAAGCAATGCTTGATACATTGACAATATTCTTCACTATGCTCATCACATTGCTTATACTTCCTTTTATACTACTATTCACTTCCCAAGAACATTCTAGAGAAGGAACCTTCTAGTAATCCTTCTCATGTTTATTGTGTTCACACTATTACATGGGCCTTATTTACTAGAAATGGACTCCATACATAACAATTCAAAGCTATCTAACTATTATTATTCCCCTTGGGTACCTCCCTTGGTACCCTATATTACGTCCATAGGTATTCTACACCTCCCTTATTCATACCATCTAGTAAGAATACCATAACAATTATGGGTGTTGGTGAAATTTCTTACCCATTCATTAGTAAAACAAATGCCAACTTTTGAAATATTATAATAGGATTTCATGTCTGTGGGTGCAAAAGAACCAATACATTTTCCCATTTCATTCAATATTTTTTTGGTGCTTACACCAGTATGATGTATCAACCAATTGATGATCTTTGTGCATGAGAAGAATAGGAATTTGGCTACAACATTATGGATATATGATTTCTTCAGATTTTGTGCTCTCTTGTTCCTCTTCTTCCCTTTTTTTTAGATCTTCATCATTTGGCAATCCCTTCCAATTCTTAATTATCATGAACAATTCATTATTGGTATGGGCACCATCAAGTCATGTAGTATAGGAAGTATCTGAGTATATAGGCAACTTGATATCTTTAGAAGTTTCCATGATAGGTTGTTTACCCTTGGTTGATGGTTCTACTTATATGACTAGTTTCTCTATTACATACACTATCTCTTTATGTTGATTTATGATTAAAATGATTTTGATAGGTTGAATCGCCACTATATTCTCCTATGTTACCTTTTTTATTCTCACGTACCCCTTGGAACCATGTATATATACATGCGTATTTCTTGACCAAACATCGAGGTATGCAAAACAAGTCAACTTCAAAGTCCAAAACAATACCATGTTAAATTTCATTTCAACAATTCGAATTAAAACTAGCTTTCAAAAGTTAGGAAGTGTTGACCCTCATTTGAGTTGCATTTTGTCGAGGGGGTCATAAATCTCATCACTACTAAATTTGAACATTTTTGCGACGAAGTTTTTCGGAATAGGGCTGTTGTTGCGACCAAGATTAATTTTTTTGTTTCGTCGAAATCGATTCGTCAGTCTAGCGACTGGAAAAATAAGCCTATACACAATAAGGAAAAGTTACCATTTTTCGGTCCATCCACTAAGATTAGTCGGTCTAGCGACCCACTTTAGTCGCAAGCCTTGCTAGCATATCTAAGAAAAACATAACCTTGTTCACTCTAGTGACCATAATTAGTCGGTCTAACGACTAATCTTAGTCAATCTAACGACTAATATTAGTCGCAAGAGCGACCAAGACAACCCTGACAAACTTAGTCAAGTGAACAAATGGCTATACAAGGGACGAACCTGTGCGTTGCTAGAGCGACTAATGTTGGGGTTTAGAAAAAATAAAAATATGCCATTCACATAGGAATAAGCCCAGACTAGCAAGCTACAAAAGCATACTTTCTGTAAGCGATAAAAAATCACTTGCTAATATTTTCCAAATCACATGATAAGAGGATCATTAGGTAGAAGAGTTATTTTTAAATCTTAAAGTTTTAGAGGTTTTGAGAAAGGCTCAAATTCACATAAATTTAGTAAAATGAGGATTTCACCTCTAAAAATAGGCCAAAGGTTAATTTTATCTTTCGGCGGCTAAATGTGAAATTTACAGTGTAATGAGCCACCAAAAATATCTGACTTTCGACGGCTAAAAGGAAAAAGACACGACTAGTAAGCCGTCAAAAGCTCTGAAGAGTCTAGATCGGTCTTCTTTTTGCCCATATCACGTTTTTCTGTTTCCAGAATCCGTGGGAATGATCTCAAATTAAAGATAATAATTATCAGAAGCTAGATCATCCTCTTCGTCAAGTTTTGAAGGCATATGGTAAGGGAATGAAGCCAAATGGCATATTTATTCTTGACAGAAATCGCCCAACCATCAAAGACAGATTTCTAAATCTGTGATTTTCACCAGCAAGCTACCAAATAATTGTCCAGGTTGTCAAATTTGACTTATGATGATAAGATTGGATCATTTATGCTAAAATATCAAATTGATTATGTTTATTTTTGGTATTTCAGATCCATTAAATTAGGATCCATAAACCTTAATGTAAAGGCTATAAAAGCCTAAGAATTCTAAGACACCAAAGGGGGAGAAAACAGTCTGAGGACTGTGGTTCTATTCTTGAAGACTTGTACATTTCATCCTTTGGAGATGTCCATGAATATATCTTGACATTGATCTTCTTTCACTTTGTTTGTTCAGTTTTCATATCCTTTCTTTCCAAGTTTATGTATACTCAATGACAGAAGGCTGTCATCCCATCTCTTCATTGGTATATTAGACTTATATACATTGCTTCTTATGTTTGTCTTAGTGCTAGATAGATGTCATCCTATCAGTGCACTCATAAGATTAAGCTGCAAGTATTTACTTATTATGTCTGGCCATAGACTATATACAAATCTTATATATGTTTCTGCTGGTATGAAGAAGTATCTTACCTATCATTACTGACCATTCACATATGCCTTTGTGTAGGTATTTGTTGCTATCATAATGACTCTTCTCCATGTTTTCACACATTGATTAAAACCTTCTGAGAAGCATAGTTGAAATCCTTGGTCTTTCAAGTGACCCATGTCTTTCTAAATGGATGTGAGTTTATAATGTCATCCGATTTGATCCTTTTTCCTCCATAGTTTATTGATCTATTTAAGTTACCAAGCTTACACCCTTCTACAGTAAGGGAGTGTTTTCTTGGAGAGATAACACTTTCATTATGCACTTGGGAGCTGGAACTGGAGTCAACCCCCTAATGGTCAATACCGGTGATCCAATTTACCTTGTCATTTCTAGATGTAAGCACCATTGTGACGAGTCTCAATCCATGCTAGGGGATTTGATATCGAGCCTCAAATTGTGGAAGGTGAATCTAGAGCATTGGGTGGAGGAGCTTTCACAGTAGCAGACCTCCCTTACAGAGTAGTTGGGCACTATTCAATCGAATGAATTCCTGTTAGATGTGGAAAATCAATGCCTAAGAGAAAAATCCAGGGAACAAGAAGTTGAAATTTAGAAGCTACAAGGACATGTAAAGAAGATAGTCAGCCTTCCCGAGCCTAACATAGGCCCTAGGAGGTTGATAGTCACATCCAACATATGACCAATTTTAATAAATATCTCATCAAGATGGAAATAACAATTGAAGGCATAGCTATGTACAATGTGCATATTAATAAGAAACACAAAAATCCTATGAAATGTATTAACTTAAAATATGTGCATTTGGTAGTTATACAAATAATCTATCCGGAGTCAATTTTAATATTTCACAATTTTCAGATACAATTAGGCTAAAAAACAATTATGAACTATGATTACTACTTGCCAATATCCCCATAACATTTTTTCATGCAAGGAAAATAATTTTATTTCATGATAAATCAATGTCGAACCTAGATTATTGAAAGAGTTAATAACATACTTATTTTACCAATTTCGACAACCATTTTCTAAATTTCATCCAGGCAAATATCAGTATAGTGATTAGAGCCAAAATAGATTGGTGTCCACTTTTCCATAAAATCACGGTCTGTTACATGTTTTCCTTCATGGTTCACTAGGTTAAACAACCCACCAATGACAACTTTTCCTAGTGAGGGCCCGTCTTTCACCTGTACATAGATTCTTTATTTCTGAAAACAACAAAGAGTGAAAATATCTTAGATTTCACATAGACCATGATATGACAAAAATTAAATACAATGAAATAATGAAACACTCTTTCATGTAAACTCATCTAAAAGATATTCAATGAATGATTCAAGGAAATGTATGTGACAACAAGATATTCACTTAAGTGTGCAGATGCCATATGTGTTTGTGTTTGTATACAATGCCTAGAGGATACTGCTTCCAATCTCAAGAATAATGCAAGTATTCAAATTATTAAGATCAATCAATGACTAAATTTTAATGATATACACAATTGCCTAATAGAGCACAATAATTTTCTTTGAAGTATCTATGACTTTGATCAAACTAATTTTAAGACATCAATATTTCAAAGCCACAAAACGTTTCATATGTGTCAATCCAATAATCCAATAGTATCCTTCTCAGTTCATTACATATCAAAATTTGGGACCGTCTATTTTACTTCAATTCAATATGTATCAGTTCTACTTGTCCTAAATATGCAAATGCAAATGATATGTAACCCCTCCAATTGCACACAAGTTAAGATTTTTAATGTTTCTTATGTATGCAGATTGTAGGTTATGTTCCCCATGAATTATCTCTGTCAAAAAAAAATTAAATGTGGTTGGGAATGACTATCTTCACACAGTCATAATCGAAGGTTTTACTATGATTTTGGGTGGAGAGTTTGGGAGGCAGTTTAGGTAGAGTGACTATGAGGTATGTGAGTTTGTTTTTAGGGGTGTGTCAAAGTGGACTAGGGTCTTAAATTAAGAATTCAGGACATTCATCAGTAAGGGTTTCTGTAGGTAGTCGTGGGTCTTAAATAGGTCAACTTTAGGTAGGTTGGGGCTGCAAAAATAGCTTAGGACAATCAAATGGTAGACAGTCCTGAGGATGGACGCGAGTTTTTAGGATAGTAGGAGAGAGGCCTAGAGATATTGCGTTAGGAGTCTAATAGTTTAGAGTGGTGGCTAGGTTAGGGTAGGTTGCTAATGAATATGGACAACAAACTTCACAAAGAATGTTGTCCAAAGGAAATTCCTTGAAACACTTTTAATATTTACCATTCCAATAAAGTTGTGTTCAAACCAAGCATGTGTATTATTAATGTCAACACCACCTAAGTAGAAATTCTTGATCTTCTCAAAATGCTGACATATAAGCAACTTATTATTAACTGGACCTAAGTAATGCCTCCCTTTAAATGAATATTATGATCCCCATTTTACTAAATGTATGGCATACTTCTTTCCTTTGGGGAGCTGCTCAAGGTGCAATGGATATTTTCTTTACAAATGAATGATTATGGATTTACTGGAAATAATTTTCTTGATCCTTTTTAATGTTAGGATACCTGACTTTTGAGTTTTTCTTTTTATG
>JZKD02S2169302.1:1062172-1077543 GCA_000966675.3 Picea glauca | reverse complement strand
ATGAATTAAATAATTCATGGTTTTTTGGGAGGGAGACAAACACCCCCTCCCCCTTGTTGGAGTTACTTCACACACACCTAGGATTTCTTTTTTCTAAGGTTTTTCCTTTTTTATTAGTCATAATTAGTCATTATCCAGTCTCCTATATTTTAGGGGAGAATATTCCACCCGAAGAATATTCTCTTTTAGTTGACACTTCAGTTTGACTATTGAGTTGAGTTTAGATGCTGCATTGGTTTTGTCACAATGCAACATTGGGATCATCAACACCTAATGCACACTTGCCTTGGGATCATCACTATACTGGCGCACTACCCTTGATTCCCTGATCTACTCCTCACTACTCTCCGTTCAACCAGGTAATTGAAGACTAGTTGACTAGTTAACTCAACTAGGTGGCAGTTCACTCCCATAACTGCCTAAGAGACTAGACTAGGTGGCAGTTCACTCTCGTAACTACTGGTGTGTGTCCACATCACTCTAGACTACCACTATGGCACATTGGTTCTCCTCTAGTGCACACTCATTGAGTTATACAAAGTATATCATGTGTAAATTATTCATTATTCATAACGGTTAATGAGAATTCTTTCATTCTTTCTCTCCTTCTTCTTCTTTCTTAATTTCTCTTTGAAAATGTGTGTATTATTTTCTAGCTAGATCTATATGTGTAGGTTCAACACATTTACATGGTATCAGAGTGGACGAACTGCTAAGAAAAAACCACATCAATTTTTTTTTTTTTCAGGTACAAAAGATTGAAGACAACGAAAAGATGGATTTCCAAAAAGAATTCATTCTTACACCTTACAAATACTTTGAATGGAAGGAGAGGATAATGATTCATCTCCAAACCAGAGGATTGTACAAGCTAACCTTGAATACAGATACAAAACCAACATCATCCATAGAAAAATCCAAGTACTTAAATAGCATGGATGAAGCACTTGGAACAATTTGCAGTCTTATTTCTCCCAATCTCCTTTTTCACATATCTTCTTGTAAGTCTCCCAATGAAGCCTTGACCACCTTGGAAGGTCTAATTGGAAAATGGGATGATATGAGGGGACACATGCTGGAGGTGGAGCTACTCACATTGGATCCAAAAAGCTTCGACAATATCCATTATTTCTTTACAAAATTCAAGGATTTACTGTCGCAACTCAAAGTTTGCGGGGTTGATAAATCTAAGGAGGAGAAACAAATGGTTCTCACCATTCTCTCCAAAATTGGTCCTGAATTCTCTATGTTCGTATAAAGATTCCATTTTGTCAGATTCGCCTCTGGAGCCACCTGGAAGATGCCTTCTCTTGAGGACTTTATCGAATCCCTGAAACAAGAGAAAACCAAGCTCATTAACATGGGAAAAATCAAAGGCCCAAAGGTGCATGCACTTACTGTGAAAGATGGAAGCCACCAATATAAGAAATATAAAGATAAAGAAAAAAATAAATCTCATGCACATCCGAAGAAGGAAGGGTACACAAAACCCTTCACTGATGCCTTCGGATCCAAAGGGAGAAAGGGAAGAAAAGGGGAGAAATGCACATACTGTCACAAAGGATTCCATTCAGAATACACATACATGCAAAAACAAATAGATCTGATGTCTCAAATACTTCATCAAAATAGCCTTGGAGATCGCATCCCCGAGGGTGCCAAGAAGAAGAATCCAGAAGATCCGAATTCCAAGAAAGGCAATTATAGCCATGCCTTGATTACCATCAACTCCTCTCTCGATGCTTGGATCGTAGATTCAGGAGAATCACATCACATGGCTGCCTCAAAAGTAGTATATTCTTCTTTGGATGCATGTAAAGGTCCTCCTATTCTGATGGGGGACAACTCTTTTGTCGAAGTAACCGACAAAGGAAGGATTGAACTCACCAACGAAAGCTTCAAGAATGTGTTGAACGTTCCCAAACTTTCTGTCAACCTTCTCTCTGTGTATCAGATGAAGAATTATGACACTGGAAATAAATTCATATTCATACCAAATTCCATGGACATTTATGACATGAAAACCAACTCCAGGGTTGCTACCGGTGAGGTAAATCATCAGTCTAGATTGTATACATTTTCTAAATTCATTGAACTTGATTCTACTTTACGGCTTACTCATGCTGATGAAAGTAGTAGGATATGGCACGAAAGGTTTGGACATTTGAATTTTAGATACATGAAACATCTTAGCAAGAAAATATTGGTTGATGGTCTACCAAACATCCATTTCTCCAAGGGAGTATGTGAGGGATGTGTTCTTGGAAAACACCCTCAAGAGAAATTTGAAAAAGGAAGGTCTTAGATAGCTTCTGCACCTTTAGATATGATCCACAATGAACTCATGGGTCCTTTTACACATCCATCCATCAACAAAGCAAGGTTTGTTCTCATTTTTGTTTATGATTTCTCACGTTTTACATGGATCTACTTTCTCAGGAAACAATACGAAGTCTTTCAACACCTCAAATACTTCAAATCCCTAGTTGAGACATAGACCGGAAAGAAGATCAAAGTCCTATAAACTGATAACGGGGGAGAGTATGTAAATCATGAGATCCATAATCTTTTCCATGAGGCAGGGATTCAATTGCAGCATACAGTTCCCTATACTCGGCAACAAAATGAAGTTGTTGAGCGGAAAAACAGATCTCTAAAGGAGATGGAATCTTTCATGCTGCATGAAAAGTCACTGCAACAGAGACTATGGGCCTGTTAGTAATAAGATTCACCTTCAGATTACATGGAAGGAAATTCCAATACCCATCAAGTTATATGTGAATGATAGAGTGTTCTAACGGGTCAAATGGAAAAGGACTCAAATGGTAATGTTCTAACTCAGACAACAGGGCTAGCATGCACCAACAATTAAGGTCTTGTCTAACTTCTACCAGTAGTTTGGGAGTAAGTATGAATAGAGGGAAGAATTGAGTGAGAGGAGTGTAGGGATTGCTGCAGACATCAGGTCTACAAAAGTCTAAGGAAGAAAGTTTCTAATCACAAGATATTCTTGACATTAGAAACTAAGAAAGCTAAATAAACATCATGATAATATAATGATCAAACATCCACCATCACATCACCACAATAATTCATCTGAATCCTTCAAATCATGAACATTTAGTAACTGAAGAAAATAGACTGGAAAGGAAGCTTATTTCTATTAGCCAAAAAGTATTAAGTCCAGTACATCACTAGATCATAGCCACTTCATCAAAATATTACAAAATAAAGGGAGCCTTGCTCAACCATCTGAACCTAGTAAAGAAATTGATCTATCTATTTATAACAAAAAGGGAGGCAACAACTAGAGGTACAAGCTAGCCTTCTTCCCTTGAAAATCTCTTAAACATTTATTTTTTCTAACAACTAAGAAACCAATATGCTATAAAACAAGAAAATGCTGGTGACTAATCCAGTCATGCTTCTAACTGATTTGATCCTCTTTTTTTGCTCAGCTCCTGTTTTTCCATGTGTCCTTTTGGAGCCTGTAGTTGTCCTCAACATGCCAACTTCTACTTCTGTAACTTTCTCCATCATCAAATTATCCAAGGCTGTTGGCCTAGTCCTCCTAGATTCTTGACGTTTGCTGGCAACTTCCTTGAGTAGCAACTCTGGATAGCGCACCCTAAAATAGAACAAGGAGAGAAGGTAGCTTCTGTAGGTAGCACCCCTATGCTGCATATATGCACCAACATTTATCCTCTGTTGAAATATTAGGTAGCACCTGTAGGTGGAGACCCTGTGTTGTGCCTGTGTGTAAACCTACTCCCTGCCAAATATTATATAGTGCATGTAGGTAGCGCCATTGTGTTGCACCCGTATACCAATTCTGCGCTTTGTGGAATATTACGCAGCGCCACTTACACTGTGTCTGCATACAAGTTTGGGTATCAATGCCAAAACACAACATCTTTGAATCTTGAATATGTGCATAGCAGATTATGTCCTTCCATGATGAAAAAACCATTTTACTTAGGTGCCTTGACTATACCATAGGTAGTGCTTTTACCACTGAGTGAATCTAGCACTTAGAAAAAACTCAAAATCCATATAGCTAATGCCTAGAAGCCTGTATAAATGGAAAAGATAGTATTTGCATATTAGTTAACCCTCCCAAAAAAAAAGGAACAATCCCCAAAAATGGAGCTTACCCCTTACCAACTATTTTGTCATCTTGACACTTATCCTCACACTCTTTCTGGTAGAAAGAGTATCTTCAATTGACTTAGCAGACTTCTTCTTCTTAGCACTGAAAGGATTCTTCAATGTAGTTGTGCTCTCCTTAGCTGTTGGTTCATCATATTCAATGGCAGCCTCAACCAACACCTGTAAATTCCTTTGGGCTACCTCATCTTGGAAATGCTTTAGTTCTACCTTTAGCTTTCTGTTATGATCCTGGAAGCCTCTGTTCTTCTTGTAGAGGTTCTCAAGCTGTCTATGTAGGGGTTGAGTCCTCATTGCTGCAAATATTTCCAAGTCAAGGGTATGAATGTAGCCACCCATAAGCTCTGTCATCTTGACTCTTTCAGACATGGCTTCCTTTTTCAATTTAGCCACTTCTTTTCTTAACTCCTTAAGTTGTCTGATAAGTCTCTTGAAGGTCTGATCACCAGGGGGATTAGAGACATGCACAGTCTCAACATGCTTCTTATTGTCTTCTTCTTCCATATGTACAATAATTTTCTTCTGTGTTTCATCAGCCTTCTCAAAACCCTTTCCTTTATGCTTCTTCTCTCGCACAACAACTTCTCCTTTGTTCTTCACAGGCTCTTCAAAATCTTTCACAAAGACTTCATCTTTCCTCTCCAAAGGTCTTTTGGTACCTTTACCCTTCTTCCTTTGAATAGGGGTTTCTGATTTATCCTCCACAGGATTTTCAATGATTTTTCCTTTCTCCTTATGCATAGGGGTTTCTGGTAAAGACTACTCTTTGAAAACCTCCTTAGGAATTGATGACCTAGTGAAAGGTTTTTTACCCTTGATTTTGACTGTTGGAGGAGAAGAGGGAAATATAATCTTATCTCCTCTCTTAGATGTCAACTTGGTAGAGGAAGGCACTTCTTCTAACCCTAGTGGAGGTGGGGGTAAGAAATCTCTATGTGGAGAAGGAAAAATCTCCTCCTCAGCTTCCATGACCTACTTGCTGATTTCTAAAATAGGGGCTCTGCCTTTTCTCTTTTTGCTAATACTTGCTTTAGTACTGGTGGATGTTGAAGGAACTGTAATATGTGATTGGGGAGTAGGTGCTGGGTCCAACTTGAAGTGAGAAGTAACCACAAAATTCTCCCATGAAATATCTTTCTTTCCCAACTCTTCAGAGACTAACATTCTGATCAATCCAGAGTGGAAAAGGCTAGAATCAACATCCTTAGATTTGGCTTGCACCCTATCTAAAATTTTACTTATACTTCTCAATAGGTAATAAGGAACATTCATCTCAATATTACCAGTAAAATTTAACAATAGCCTTATGTGGTAATGATACAAGGTGTTAAATCTCCCTTCACAAGTAAAATATCTCTATATGATTTTCAAAATTCTATCAAACTACTCAATTAGTTGATTCCTTGGCATACTCTTAGACAACTCATTGGCTCAATATTTAGGCTTGAAGAGATCTTTAACAAAGGGTGAACTCAAAACCATGGCCTTGAACCACTTTTTACCTGAAATGGGAATCCCTGTTGCAACTGAGATGGAGGTTTCAGTTACCTCAAATTCCAAATCCCCAACTCTGGTTTTCTTTCCATCAAAATTTAATGCAAACTGTTTTTCTACCTCTGGATGGCCTCTTTGCATGTTCTGACAGAAAGAGAGGCATCCTTCTCTTTGAAATATCTCCCTTGCCATGGGCTCTGTGTCATAAAGGCGCATGTCCACAGGTTCTGTCCTAACTATCTTGCCACCTTTGTGTGCTTTCTTCGACTGAGGGGTATCCATGAATCAAAATGAGGGTTCTTAGGAGGCTTAATGGATGCTAATGACCAGAAATCTTCAATTCAGGTTTCAAATGTACAAATATGGCCCTTAAAATTGACAGTGCTTAGAAAGCCGAGCTTGACTATGGGAAATAGACCTTTAGACTTGTACATGCCTTTTAGAGTGTAGACTGTGAAGGGGTAATCCATAATGGCTCTTTGTACAGGATGAAAGGGAGCAAGGAAAACATAGAGGGTTTGAACAACACCTCTAGGTAGCGCAAGACATACACAAAGGATAGTCTATTACAGGCCTGCGACTTCAATGATTAAAGCAAATGGAAGTAATAAAACCATAGACATGGGCAAGGAAATTTTCAAGTATGAAAATATGGCTTCCTTACTAGCCCGCAGGCTTAACAAACTGAAAACCTAAGCACAAATTTCCTGAGAAAATTAATATGCAAAGGAGGCTGCATAGGATACCTGTAAAGTTGACACCTGTTGAGATATTCAGCGTGATCATAGGATGAAATTGAGAAAACTTTGGCCTTGGAATTGCTCACAACATCAAATTTAGTTGACATGTGGTCGCTTGATCGGAACTGGCAAACTTACGCAGCACAACACTGTTAAAATTTTCAAAATTTAGAAACCATTACAAAGGATCATAAATGCAAGATATTTTGAAGGCACTTTAACAGACTTCTGGCACTGAAAACAAGGGACACAGTCTCAATAGTGGCAATAATGACTTAGAGTGGATGGATGATAAACGTGACAGGTGCTACAGAACTGCCTGATGAGTAGGCAATGCTTCCAAATCAAAAAATGATTGGACATTTAAGCGAGTATGAGTCATGCTTACTAGGTCATGAGTGAAGAGGAAGAGGTGTCACATCAGTTTAGCAAAGGGAGGAATCCATTTAGGGACAAGTCATGATAGGGACCAAAAATGAGTCATGAGATAAAGAGGTTCTAGAAACATAAACCAAAATTAGGACCAAACAAGAACTATGACTCAAAACTTTAAGAGGACAAGACTCAAAAATTAAAATTCTAAGGCTTAAAAATGTATTAATCAAACTAAAGACCCAAGGCAAATTAGTGTGATAACATGGCTGAAGAATTTAATTGTGCAACATACATCCAAAACAGATCTCCCAATAGATATTTCAAGGATAAGACCCCCTACAAGGCTTGGAGCAACCTCAAATTGGAAGTGACCCACTTTTGCATTTTTGGTTCACGTGCATGGGCATAGATTCCCTCTGAAAAGAGGAAGACACTTGATCCATAGAGAACTGAGTGTATTTTTGTTGGATACCCCGATGATGTTAAGGGATATAGGATTATTGATCTTTCCTTGGACCTACTCATCACTGAGCATAGTGTCCAATTTGAGGAAAGTGTCTCGCATGTACCTCAACAGTCGCATGTGGACACCTTCATTCTTCCACTTGTTCGAGATGATCAACATGCACATGTCGACTCTTCTTCAGATAAGAGTTATGATTCATAGGACTTAGATGATTCAGATTCAGAGTCAACACAATAAGATGTAGAGTCAAAGCATCCAAATGCAGTTGTAGAGCTAGAGCAGAGGTCTAAGTGGGCACATACTACTCTTCAGGATGCAGGGGATCTCGTTGGTGATCCAACTGATACTAGGAGGAATCGATCTGATTTTTAGGAGCTTCCTGTTGCACTCACTGCCACTGAACCATTTCCCTCCATGCATCTTTTCTTGGTTTGGTATTTATATCCATAGTCTTATGGAGATTCTGTTGGAAATCCCTTTTGGGAATCTGCCATGCAGAAGGAGTACAACTCCCTCCTTGAGAACTAGACTTGGGATCTGGTTCTCCTTCCTTCTGGGAGGAAACTTGTCAGATGTAGATGGGTCTATAGGGCCAAGAGTGCATCGAATGGATAGATTAGCAGATACAAATACAAGCTTGTTTCCAAAGGATTTCAGTAGATGCATGGTATTGACTATGATGAGACCTTCGCTCTAGTAGCGAAAATGGATTCCATACGATTGACACTTGCCATTGCAGAAACCAAGGGATGGGAAGTCCATCACATGGACATGAAGAATGCATTTATTCACGATGATATTTCTGAGGAGATATACATGGATAAACCCCAAGGATTTATGCAAGAATCATCTTTGGTCTGTCGACTGAAGAAGTCCCTTTATGGCCTCAAGCAGGCTCTGAGGGCATGGTATGCCAAGATGGACTCCTACATGTTGTCACAGAACTTTGTACATTGTAAATCAGACCTGAATGTCTACATGCTCAGGACGATTGATTCACTTCTATTTTTAGTTTTGTATGTTGATGATTTGCTGATCACCGATTGCTTGAATTCAATGATTGTTGCAGTCAAGAGGATTATACATGACAAGTTTTTGATGACGGACATGGGTCCACTACACTTATTTCTTGGACTCAAGATCAGTTAGGATTGATCAGGCATCAAACTGTCTCAGGGCAAGTATGCACTAGATCTCCTTGAGAGATTTCACATGACAGACTGCAAGTCTGCTCCGACTCCTTTCCTATCATGAGTCAAACTTGAGGATAGCGGGGAGACTCCACTGTTTGAAAACACACTGTATAGACAACTAGTGAGGAGCTTGTTGTATCTCACACACTCCAGACAAGACCTCTCCTATGCAGTTGGCACAATTTCCAGGTTCATGCAGGAGCCGCATGATCTACATTGGAAGGCTACAATGTGTATCCTTCGATACATACAAGGAACCATCACCTTTGGGATTCATTATGCAACACACTCTACATTAGATCTCATCGACTTTACTGATTCTGACTGGGCTGACGATAACACTGATCACAAGTCGACATCTGGTTACTCACTCAGTCTTGGTTCCGGGCCTATCTGTTGGTCGAGCAAGAAGCAAGCCGCCATTTCTCTATCTTCAGTTGAGGCAGAGTATAGAGGGGTAGTTAAAATAACCATTTAGGCTATGAAGCTACGACATTTTCTCACTGAGTTGGGAAATCAGTTTCATCGAACGATCGTCATCTGGTGTGACAACTAGAGCACTCTAAAGTTCTGTAGAGATATAGTTCAGAGGCAGCGGATGAAGCACATTGAGATTCACATGCACTACATCCGAGACTTAGTAAATGAGGGGATCATCGACTTACAGTTCAGTCCTTGAATAGAACAAATGAGAGACATGTTCACCAAGACCTTCACTGAGAATAAGTTCCATTCTCTGCAAAGTCGTCTTGGAGTGAAGGAAACAATTGCCTAGCAACTACAGTTCTTCTTTTTACATACATTGTACCTTGAGGGGGGGTTTTTCCCTCCTTCCTCACCTTATTTCAGTGTATATTTTGTATTTGGGTACCTAACATGGCCTCGTTGTCGGGATCCATTCTTTATTTTCACCATAGTGATGTTCAGGGGGGGTGTTGGAGTTACTTCACACACACCTAGGATTTTTTTTCCCCAAGGTTTTTCCTTGTTTATTAGTCATAATTAGTCATTATCCAGTATCCTATATTTTAGGAGAGAATATTCCATCTAGAGAATATTCTCTTTCATTTGACACTTCAATTTGACTAGTTGAGTTGAGTTTAGATGCTGCATTGGTTTTGTCACCATGCAACATTGGGATCATCACCAACTAATGCACACTTGCCTTGGGATCATCACCAGACTGGCGCATTACCCTTGATTCCTTGATCTACTCCTCAACACTCTCTGTTCAGTCAGTTAACTCAAGACTAGTTG
The DNA here is from genome assembly GCA_000966675.3 of Picea glauca. NCBI lineage: Eukaryota > Viridiplantae > Streptophyta > Pinopsida > Pinales > Pinaceae > Picea > Picea glauca. The sequence goes on along the minus strand of JZKD02S2169302.1, from coordinate 1,067,851 downwards.
ATTAGTTAACTCAGCTAGGTGGCAGCTCACTCCCGTAATTGCCTGAGAGACCAGACTAGGTGGTAGTTCACTCTTGTAACTGCTGGTGTGTGTCCATATCACTATAGACCACCACTATGGTGCATTGGTTCTCCTCTAGTGTGCACTCATTGATTTATACAGAGTATATCATGTGTAAATTATTCATTATTCATAACAGTTAATGAGAATTCTTCCATTCTTTCTCTCCTTCTTCTTCTTTCTTCATTTCTCTCTGCAAATGTGTGTAGTATTTTCTAGCTAGATCTATTCTATGCAGGTTGAACACATTTACACCCATGTCACCATGAAATTTCAATTGCTTCTATTTGATTTGGGAGAAATCCCAACGGAACACCCGAGATGAACTTGAAAGGAACATCAAGTTTGTTGGCTGCAATCAAACGGTTTGTCGGAGAAAATATTAAAAAAATAATGTCCCTTATTTTAGAGGCATGGGATGTAGAGAACAATATTGTTTCTTTTGGTTCTTAATTAAACAATTTAAGAGAATATCTCCAGGAAGAGTTAAACAATGAAGAATGTTTCTACAAAGATGTTGTAATCACATTTATTTTAAAATTTTCTGGTATGATCGAGTTGAAAAGAAAATAAGAAGACATGCCTTCCCCAACTCAAATAAAACAACTAAAATCTTGCTGGATAAGAAATATAAAGGTACTAAAAGAAATATTGGATGACTGTGACGCTTAAGTCATAAAAAATGAAGCACTTTAACACAAATTGTTTGAAATAGAACTGGAAGGAACTATAGGGGAGGTACAAGACCCGTAGTTAATTTTAAATTCCATATTTAGGACAAGGAAACAGTTTGAGGAACACATGGAAATATTAAAGGGTCTATCAAATGGAAAATTTAATAATATGATTGAATATACTGAGTATGAAATTGAAAGTTGGTTGGTAAATTATGTAAATAAAAATGAGAATATTGAAGCTACACTCCACCAACTTTCGTATGAATTAAGATATTGGAAGGCACAATATTTGATATCAAAGTTAGATAAGAAATAAATGTTGCACCAATGAAATAATATATTGAAAATTGGTTAAAACAAATCCTCATTAAGATAACTGAAGAAGATTAATTAGAGGCAGTTGGTACTGGTCGAGCAATCGCTACAAGAGATGATACAAAAGGGACATCAAAAAGAAAAAGAGGAGAGAGAGATATTCCATCACAGTGAGTAACACATATCTTCCCAATTCATTTCTCTTCTCATTCAGAAAATCATCAAGTTTTTTTTTATCTATCTCAAGAAAAGCATAACTGATTTCCTGATCCTTCTCTTTTGTCTTCTTTCCAGGTCCAACCTTGTCCCTGTCTATTTTCTTCATTTTAAGGTCCACGAGAGCCTGATCCCAATCCAAATTTGGACAAACACATTTTTATTTCCAAGACTATCAAAAACTTGTATTATTTTTTGAGAAATATTAGAGAACTACTTCAGGGATAAACTTTAATTATATCTTTTGAAACTCTGATTTTTGAGCATTAGATATTTGAATTTTTTCCTATCATATTCTCTTTTGCTATCAATGAAAAGACTTTTTTGAAGTTCTGTGATATTTGGGTCCTTCATCTTTCTTTCCGTGAAGCTGATAAAAAATATTTGAAACTGTGATGGATGTGAGATTCATGTTATATTTTCTATAGTTATTTTCTTTGTATTATAGTTCTGCAAACATATTCATTTATGAGTGATGGTTCCTAGTTCATTTCTCAAGAATTCTTGATGCATGTATATTCTTTTCACTATTTTCATTTATTTGAATGATAAAGATTTGGAGCTTGCTATTTATCACTCTCCTATTTTAATATCGTTATCTCAAGATATTCAAAGATAAATATTTAAAGAATACAAAAGAGTCCCACCTCTATAAAAACTTAGGGGTAGTTTATCCTCATGAGTTTTTTTATTTTTTTATCTTTTTATCTTAACCGATTCAAACATCAACAGGTCATAATTTTAATTACAAAAAAAAAACGATGCTACTAGGTAACATCACTTTTAGATTTAAGGGTCAATTTTAAGGGTTCTATCCACAATGGTATCGCTTCTAAGGTTGTGATTTCGAACAAATCATAATTTTAACCACCCCACAAAAAAGGGTGCTACCGACAACACCACTTTTTGATTCAGGGGTTGATTTTGATGTTTTTGACCCAAAAATATAGATTTTTGGGCCAAAGTTCTCTTTTTGAGGTCACATTTCTGGTTAAGTTGGTAACTATGTTTTTCCCACATATGCTTTCCATTAAATACTCAAATCACTTACTTAGATGACATGGTGCATTACACATTGAGATATATTGTTCTAACACTTCATATTGAGTGATAATGTTAATGCTTGAGGCATGAAAATGGTGATCATGGGTTTAATTGGATAATGAATCATTATTCTTTGAATTTATACTTTTTTCCTTGTTTTCACCTTGGTGGTCATCATCATCTCCTAGTCAAGTGTTGTCACTCTTGGGAAAAGTTGTACTATTGGATGGCATCAATGGGGGTAACATGTCCATATCTCTTACCATGAATACCATATTCCATCTACGCTTTCTTTATTATCCTTTATTTTGGTTGGTTGTTACATGTATCCAAAAAAGGTCCGTGCTTCATAATCCCATGAGAAGAAGGGGATTGAATGACTAAGGTTGATGCAAATTTATAAAAAATATGATATAGAAAGAGAAAAATCCCTAATTCAAAATGCAGGGAAAATAAACAAACAAGTAAAGCAAAGTGTTAAAAATCATGAAAAAAAGAAGCATGAACTCTACCCCCTCGCTAAGGGGCCATCACCCCAAGTCCTCAGAAATGAATTCATATCTTACAAAAGCACTGAGAAAATCAAATATACAAATCCAAAAAGGTTAAATGTATAAAGAAAAAGGGAAGGAAGGGTTTGGAAAGACACAGTGTCGAGGAAAGGGTACCTTATTGCATAAGCGCTCCCTCTACAAAGTTGCTCATGAGGATGACTTTGATACATGGCCCTACATGTAAATGAAAATCAACCCATGAATTAAACCCTAATCCATACCACATACCATTACACATACTTCTTGATGGGTTACTTGGGACATACTTCTTATCCTGAATACTGACACACCTAATAGGGGGTAATAATGATCCTCCCATATATAAACTTGGAAAATTGTATAACTTTGTAAGCTAGTGTGAAGTTTTAAGAGGATACGTCGTGAGATCTATCTAATGACTTTTGCATTGACATGATTCACTTTATATGTAGTGTTTGGATTGTTTACCTTGCCTCTAGTCCTCATGATGAATTGGACTACATGAGACCCTTCTTGGATGATGGATAACACATAGCCAAAGGATTGGTTGATGCTTGGATCCTTTGAAGGATATGAGGGGCTACTAGCACACTTTTATGGAGGCCGTCCCCACCACTTGAGAGAGTTCATTGCACACTTCTAGGAGGATGTTGAGCCTTTTGATGACATGTCTCCTTTGATGAGACACCCTAGCACACATGGAGTATGACATTGAGCCTTTTGGTAATGTGACATTGCATGACAATGATGATGATGATGATGATGATTTGATGGGATGTTCCACCTTCTCTAGAGGACATTGGATGTTTGCTTGAGGATGTTTCACTTGGAGAGATGATGCAATACCTTTCCATTAATGATATTAACCTTTGATGATGGGACATTTCTATTCTATGATGGTACATTACACCTTTTGATGATGGAGCACGTTGATGTGACATTTGGGGCTTCTTGATGATTGTATGGAACCTTTTTATGAGGCATCACACCCTTTGGAGACATGAGGCACCTCTTGGAAATGAAACTTTGCATGGTTTCATGGAAATGTTTCAATTTTGAGCTGTTATTCACCACTTTTTGAGTGAGCCATCCCCTTTCGAGGCCAAACATGCAACACATGTGAGTTCTAAAGCACTTGTATGCAATACTATTTGATGTTTGAGATACTTTGATTCATATTGGAGGCATCATTGGGGGTCTTAGATACCTATCCACTCATGTATCATGAATTTTTGATGTATTATTACCTTATCTCTAGGGTTTATGAGAGATAAAGGCCTTATTTTATGTTTTTATGGCCTCTATTGTGTGAGAAGGGTTCTAGATCTCTCATATAAATAAGAGAAGCACTTCTCACTTGTGAATCATTGCTACTTGTGGAGATATATCACTACTTATTTAATTCTACTTGATCTCTTATGAAGAATGTTATGGATGGTTAGTTAGAGTGATTTTTTGAGGAGATATGCTTATGGATTCTCTACTACTACTTGGATGATCATTGATATGGTTTTGATGGATGAAATATTTATTGAGTAAATGGTCTCTTTTCATCTTCTGGTTATGTTTATGAATACATTTAAGTGTAATTTTTTTCCTCTAGTGTTGGCTAAGAATTCTCTTGGATTATTTTTGAACAATCCTTTCATGTCAAATCTCTTGGAAGGCGTCTAGGGTTAGTAGTGAGCAACCTCTAGGTATCACCCTAAAAATACACTCATTTATCTTCAAAGGGATCCTTAATTAACCCCATATGCCCCCCCAAAAGAGTAGGCACTAGTCTTTTCTCCCAATAGTCAATCATTATTTTCTAAATTATAATTTCTTTTTTTGTCTTAGGGTTCATTTAAGGTTTTATTACAACATTTTTTTTTTTCATTTTTTAAACATAAAAGACTAAGAAATTTTGGTATTTTGGCATGTTGTTTGTTGGAGTTACTTCACACACACCTAGGATTTATTTTTCCTAAGGTTTTTCCTATTTTGATTAGTCATTATCCAATCTCGTAAAGTTTAGGGATAATATTCCTCTAGGAGAATATTCTCTCCAGTTTTCATTTCAGTTTGATCAGTTGAGTGGAGTCTAGATGCTACATTGGGATTATCACCATGCAACATTGAGATCATCACCATATAATGTGAATTGTCCTTGGGATCATCACCATACTAGCGCATTACTCATGGTTCCATAATTTCCTCCTTACTTCACTCTGTTTCAGCCAGTTAACTAAAGACTGATAAACTAGTTAACTCAAACTAGGTGGCAGTTCACTCCCGTAACTGCCTGAGAGACTAGAATAGGTGGTAGTTTACTCCTGCAACCGCTGGTGTGTGTCCAGATCACTCTATACCACCACTATGGCACATTATTTACTCATATATCCAATATCTATTGTAAATTATTCACTCTTTGAGTGTGGAATATGGTTAATGAGAATTCTTCTATTATTTCTCTCCTTCTTCTTCTTTCTCAAAGTGTCTCTGCAAATGTGTGTATTATTGTTTAGCTAGATCTATTCTATGCAGGTTCAACACATTTACATGGTATCATAGCCGACAAAATTCTAAGCAAAAGCTACACCAAATGATATATTTGCAGGTACTGAAGATTGATGAACGCAAAAAAGATGGATTATTCACCGACAATACTTCTCATACCTCATAACTATTTGGAGTGGAAGCTAAAAATTCTCCTTTTGCTCAGATGTAGAGGCTTGTACCAAATAACTATGGAAATGGAAGTTGAGCCTGATTCTACCGATGAGAAAAATGACTTTCTCAATAGACAAGATATGTCTATAGGATGTATCCTCTGGTTTATTTCTCTATAAATT
>JZKD02S2169302.1:1009772-1021722 GCA_000966675.3 Picea glauca | reverse complement strand
ATATATATATATATATATATATATATATATATATATGTTTGGTTTTTAATAAAATAGAGAATGTTGAGTTACCACTAAAGGGATGGCCTTCATAGGTTACGATGTCATGAGAGGAGTGGGATAGAGGGAGGCCATCACTGTTTTGAATGAATCTTCCAGAAAGTACCCTGTGTAATTAAAATGATATGGATTTGAACTATCCTCATCCCTAGAAACTAACTATCAGTCAAAATAGTAATTGGAATAGTTCTTGAAGGAGTTAAGAATGAATGGGTAAGTACCTTTCGGAATTTTCTGGCATGATCAATGAGGTCTCGAGGGAAGAAGACGATAAGAAAAGTGGAATATCTAGGGCATGAGGACTTATAAGAGAAACAACTTTTGGAAATACTCTCATGACATCGTAGCCTGGCTCGGGGGTGGCTGGTTGTAATAAAGTATAACACAACCTTGCCTACAATTGGGTGGAGAGAGATTCTCTCTACAACAATACTCAACATATCTCAATTTTCTGTAGATAAGTGTCTCGTCCACCTCTGTGTATTGACATGATTACGTGTATGGTTAAATGAACATTATAATATTTAGATGTGACCATTTGGTCTGCAAATCAAATTATGTATTCTTGAGACACCATAAATTGTGTATAATGTTTAATTTAGTGAAGAGTTTTACATTATTTCTTGTGAATACTTCATGTCTTATGATAATTATTTATGAATGTATGCCTATGAATAAAGTTGTGTGCCTGGTGTATAGGAAAGGATACAAATATTTATGACTATTATGCACGTGTATAATTCAAGGTCTTTGTACTAACCCGAGGGGAGAGATGAACCTACTCACTATGTGTATCATTGTAATCCTATGGAATATGCATGTACTCTCATGCATACACACACACAAACACACACACACACACACACACACACACACACACACACACAAACATACACACACATATATAACCCATGCGCCATGATGTTGGAATGCCTAACCTCAACCAATATTTCAAAGAATAGGGTACTATGAAGAATCCCTAAGGAAACCATGGAGTACCTTGGTCAAGCGCGAGCACCCTCGAGGCTTGGTGAGACTTGAGAAGGACTCGAAGAAAGGTATCCAAGAAATGGCTAAGTCCATGCGTGAACTGTTAAGTTGGTGGAGAAACCCTAATTTGTTTCATAAGAATTGTGACTATGGATTTGACACGATCAATAAAATCAGGCCCTTTATCGGGACATGGTCAAGATGTGACCTTGACCATCGATTGGGATGAAGGGAAATACCCTGACCCTTCATATGTGCTGAGAAAAAATCCCTACTTCAAAATTAGCAAGGGCCATTGATCTATCAGGGAGTGAACATGGACAATCTTGGACCGTTGGGTCCGTAGAAAGTACATGGTTGTAGCCTCTTGGTCACAATGACCTTGGAATCTTGAGGGATGATCTAGACCATCCATTGGGGTGAAGCCGCAATGAAAACTATACCACAGATCTTGGTGAATCTTGTTGGAATGAGACCAAGGGAGAAGGCGACATCATCATGACATACCATGGTGACTAACATCACCACGTGTTCTTATAGAAGGAGGCCATGTGTCACCCTAATAAGGGGCCATGTTTCATGTAGTTTTGGTAAAATTAAACAAGGGTCTGTAGGGAATATGGATGCCACGTGTCAAGCGGTACGTATGACATGTACCACCCCACGGTTCATGCCACATGTTAGTAAAAGATGGAAAAATGACTAAGTGTTGATACTTCTTAGACTCATGAAATTTAAGACCGTAGAGTCTGCGAAAGGAAAAACGACTAAGTATTGAGACTTTTCAGACTCATGAAAGTTAGTATCATAGAATATTACCTCCTTGAGTCCGCGAAGGGAAAAACGATTAAGTGTTGAGACTTCTCTGACTCATGAAAGTTAAGATCATAGAGTCCCATCTCCATGAGTCTGTGAAAGAAAAAACAACTAAGTGTTGAGACTTTTCAGACTCATGAAAGCTAGTATCATATAATATTACCTCCGTAAGTCCGCGAAAGGAAAACCGACCAAGTTTTGATACTTTTCAGACTCATGAAAGCTAGTATCATAAAATATTACCTCTGTGAGCCCATGATTCTGGAAGTTTGTGAAGGGAAAAATTACTAAGTTCTGAGACTTCTTGGACTCATGAAAGTTAGGGTCATGGAGTTCCACTTCCATGATTCCGTGAAGGGGAATAATGGCTAAGTGTCAAGATTTTATGGGTGGACTTGTGAAAGGAAAATTATATAGACATGTGGTCAAAAGTCCACAAATATGTGATTCCATGAATAAAAAGGTGTTGTCATTGAAGAGTCCTTGAGTAAGAAAAGAACATTGGAGATGAAAATGGAATAAAGTAATACAAGTTAGATAAGCCAAGAAAAAAATTGAACAACCCACCCCTTAGAAGCCCTTAAGGGGTCGGGTATGTTACATGAACTAACTTTTGAAGAGGTGAAAATTCAAATTCAACAAAAGGTAAATGAGAAGGAAGAGAAGGTGAGAGGGCCAAATTTTAAGCACACAAATAATTAACGAAGACTCAAACAATTATAAAGAGGAGGAAAGAAGAAGAAAGGGCCAAGAAATTAGTCGAGAAGGAAGAAAAGAAGAACATTGTTGAAGACAAGGTAGTAGAAGAAGCAATATCGAAGGAAACAATTGAGGAAGAGGCTGAAATAAAAGATAAAGTTGAAAGAAAAAGAATTGAAGAAGAGAGGAAAACACAAGAAGAAGATAAAAATAATGAAGAAGAGGAAAAATATAAGAAAATAGCTAAAGTGAAAATATTGGAAGAAGAATTTGGAGTGAAAGCTAAAGCAGTAGCAGAAGATGAAACAAAAAAAACAAGAATAACAACTATAACATTATTAAGGTAGATAGAATAAGAATAAGAGAAGAAAATGTAAGGGGAGAAGGAGAAAAACAAAATTTATGAAGAAGGAAATGTTGAAGGAGATCATTACAGTAGCATAGTGATAATAAAGACACCTAACAAGCTTAGATATTCTACTATGAGGCTTATGGGAAATGAGTTTCCATGTTCTTTAAATCTAGGGATACAATAGTTTATGGAATGAGACTTACCAATCGATGAAGTTACCTATCTGGAACTAAAAGCTCATCGTTGACAAAGACATGGTAGAAATCATAGAGGCTATGGTAATAAAGGTGGATAAAAGATTAATGATACTTTTAGTGTGTGTCAACAACTATGGCAAGCTGTTGAGAAAATCACACATAAGTACATTCCTTATTTTGGGGAAATGGATTCACTCAAATATTGAGAAGAGGTTGTGATGACAATGTTGGAAGAAGGTCTGAGAATGGAGAGGCATGAAATTGAAGATATATTTAAGATTGTCAAAACAAAACTTAGATAATATATTGCTACTCCTTCCAAAGAAATAAGTTTAATAGATTCCTTCTAGGCCACATTCAAGAAAAATACAATTGTGTGTGGCGTTGCTATACACAAATTATTATTAGAGTGACACAGTTTCCTAAACTTTTCATTTAATATGGGAAGCTTATGTAAAATTAATGATAAAATAAATGGAAGGGGACGAACTTTTGGGAGATAAAGGGGAATGTGAGGAGTTAGTAAATCGAGTCACTTTAGCTTCCCTTTGATCTCCATTTTGTATAAATATAATAACTGCTAAGGAGAAAGGGATTTTTGCTCATTTATTATTAGTCCTTGCCTCGAATGAAGAACTATAGCATTCAATAGGTGCATTTATCTATATGAGTTGGTGCGTTTTGCAACAAGTTTTATAACCATAACCAAATTTTGCCAAACAATTTTTATTATTTTATTTATTTTTAATTAAAAAATCAATTTTTTAGTTATTACATATTTATATTTTGATTTTCTGATTCGTCTATATACAAGTTATGGGACATAATACCCAGGTGGTGAGCTATTATTTTCAAATATTTTTCAGAGTAAGAAAAAAATTTCGTCCACATCGGGCACTGCAGCCAGGGGGTGGCGGTGGTATGCCATCACAAATTGTCAGGGAGCAGGGGGTTGTTAGAACAAGTGGTTGGGCTTTTCAAACTAACACAGATAGTTGGAGTCTCTATCGTCTTAGAGAGAGGTGTTGTTAGAACAAGTTTGGTCTGGTAAGAGCTCCTCCGAGTTTGGTAAGAGCTCCTCACATGAAACACTTCCTGTAGCTTCCCAGTTTGAATTCGTTACAGTGTTGGCTACTACAATGTTCTCTTTACATGGTTTGGTAAGAGATTTGACAAGTTTTCTGTAGTGTTCTCTTTCCATGGTTTGGTAAGATCTCTGACTTAACTTCCTCTGTTTTTCTGTTTTTTAAATCCTATCGAGTTTTTCCTTGAAAACAATCACTGAATAGATATATGTCTTGTTGCAAAGTAATTTTTCCATGTTAGTTTGGTTTGGAATCATAAGTGGAAGTGCTATTCTCTGCGGTTGAGGTTAGTTTTCTTTGCGATCAACAATCTCATGGTTCCAAATATGCCATGAATCAAACACTGGGAGGTCACAATCATGCTCTCTTTGGAAGGATTCCACCATTTCTCCCTGTTGTGAGCTTGTTCGCCATCAAGCGTCACACCGAAAAGAAATTCCTGCATCTATCGAGCTCCGGTCCATTTAATTTTACTAGGGTTTTGGTCTTTCGTAAAAATTATAAGGGCATGATTTGGTACAAAATTATACATTGATTTTAGCTCCAATCGTTCAAATTGGGATTTTCTCTATTTGAAGTTTTTCTGAAGCTAATGCTATGTCCAAGTCATCTCGCTGTTAAGATTCATTTTGGAATTTCATTGAAGTCTTTAGAAATGGGCTGCCTTTTTATGAATTCTTAAAATTTGAATCAATGCTGGGCAAAAAAAGATGGACAATCTATGACAGATCTTTGATTATAATAAAGATTTTAATTTATGGGAAAATCTGAAATTTTGAAGATCACTTCAATGAAGAGGGCTGAAATTCTTATGACTCACATTATACTAAATTTGCATGAATTTGGTTGGAATGTTTAGTTTGAATTATGTGGGTGGGAATAATATGTGTTTCCTTTGTTTAGGATCTAATGTTCTCCAATTTTATCAAGGTTTATAAAATTTTAGATTTGGTCACTGCGAAATTCATTTTAGAATCCCGATTCCTTACCCCACATTATACATGCTAAGTTCCAGTTTAAAATCTTAAGAGGATTCTCTAACTTCTTGTAGGTGAATGATAAAGTTTTTATTTTATTTTAAACAATATATTCAACTTCTCCTGGCCTTATCATTGAATTGGTCCTATTAACACGACACCATGTTCTATTGGGGGATTGAACCTGGGTTGTTGTGATCAAATCTCACTTAATTTCACTTGACCACAACTTTCTTGATGTGAATCACGTAGAATTATTTATTAACAAGAACTATTTAGGATATTTATTGGAAAGGATGACCTTAATGAAATTTCATATGAGCTAATTGAAACTTACATTAGAAGAGGAAGATCATAAATTTGTTTTCTTTTCTCGATGACAATGAAGAATTTGTTCGTATGTTGATTCATGGCAAATCCAGATTATCCACTGCAACTATCCTTGAATGCATTTGGATCCTTCCCACTATTATATTTGTACATCTTACCCAAATTGAAAATGGTTAAATCTCTTACGTAGTTATATTAGAATTCACATACTATAATTTATAATCTTGATTATGTCATTATTTGACCCGTGTTAGGTTCCCATAGTAATTATGCTTTATGAATAGGTAGAAAATTGGAGGTTAATGACCCAATTGATCCATTATTACTAAGTTTTATTTCTGGTATTTTAAATAGTTTATATAGCTAGCCCCCTGCAATTTCTAGTGTATGTTCTCGTATAAATCCTAGTAATTTACAGCTTGAAGATGCTATAGTCAAAGAGGTAGTTACCCTTTAGGGTTATGCTGGCATTGTTAAATTTTTTTACTAGAAGACATTTTGCAATTGTATTTCAATGTTTTTCTCCGTTTTCCTGTTATGTAATGTCTGATAATGAGTGTTTTAATACTGTACAATGAGTTTTTTATATCATGTCTGGTTATATTTTCATAAACCTGTATAATGAGTATTTTATGTGCATTTGGGGATTTGGTTTCCTGTTATGTTATGTCATGTTTGGTTATATTTTCCATAACTCTGGTTTCAGGACATATATGGAGAGAGTAGTCGGCACATGGGAGTATTTTTCCTTCGTCATTGAGTCCATTGCTCTCATCTTTAAGAGTAGATGATGGATCCGATCTTTCTCGGCTGCAATTTCCCTGTATTGCTGGATGAGGCGACCAAAACAAGTTTCCCTTATTTTTGTGCCACTACTGATATCCATATATGATGCCGGTGGGTTCACCGGTCTCGCCTCGCTATGCTCTGCTAGAATCTTCCATAGGATATGCATTTGCACAAGATTTGGTACATAGTAATATGTTCATGAAGTTGATTGGTGTATTGGATGTTTGGTTGTAGTTAAAAACTCTGAACATCCATTAACTCACTGATATGTGAAGATTTTCCTGGTTTATTCATGAAGAGAAATGATCTACGATTGTACGATTATTCACTTGGAAATTACACATTTGCAATGATTTTTTTGCAAAGTACATTTGTGATTTCTATCACCAAGAACCGAGAACCTGTTTTTCTCTGTGAGATTTTTCTATCAGCATATAATTTAGTGTAATTTTGGTATATTGAATTATATGAAATAAATAGACCTTTTGTTATTACAGGTTGGGTGTGCACCATGGGGTAGGGGCTGCTTCACATGTGCGTGTATTACATAATTAGATTTTGTTTAATAATACTTAAATAGGAGCTAGTGCTGTAAATTCATAGTTATAGGGGGGGTTCCTTTGTCTCCTCATTCCATTTGCTTTAGACTTCTGTTCCCTCATAAAGAAAATGGAATGTTAGTATTAACAACCAGTAGGTTGGCATGGATTGTTCTATGAGGCATTCTATTTTCCTATTTGAGATTTCTAACAAGGTTTGACACATTTTCTGATTTTCCCATCCAAAGTGAGGCAAACTTGAATGGAGTTTATACATCATGTGAAAGAAGTGTGTAGTCTTGAGTGTTATGTATGCTTGATTTAGCGTTTATAGTAAGACTATATCATCACTTACTCAACCTACTATTTGAGAACTTGTATTTCATTCATTTCAAAGTATGCTCACCTTTTCCCAACTAATCCATCATACACGTAGACACTAATGATTAGTTTTTCTTCTGATACTTTGTTTGAAAGATATTCAATTTACACTGGGTTGGTATATGCACTGAAAACTTGAAAACCTTCAGTCACATTTTTCTAGTATTTTTAATTGTGAGGATTAGGTTGAATTTCAGAGTATCATGGAGACATGAAATTAACAAATTAGCATCAAGATCAACCCTTTTTGAGTGAAGATTCTGATTGTGAGTTACATCTTGAATTTCATTTGATTTGTTGGATTTTCAAATGTGCTTTGATGTCAGTGCCTTAATTCACAATGCACATGATTCACAAGTCATTGACCAGGTCAACAACTATAATGTTGATGATGTCGATCAAGTCATTGACCCTCTATGTAGGGTTTGGACGATTTGAAAGTGTTTCTGTTGTTGGTGGTATATGTAGTTTCTGGCCAATGATCAGATCGGATCAGGTCATCTGGAAAATGTTTTTCAATCATGAATGCACTGGTTGCATTTTGAATTTTTGTTGTAATGCTCAAAACTTTAGTGTCTAATTGGACAATTGGAAGGCTTTCATATTATTTCATTCGAGGTGGTCAACAATGGTTTGCAGGCCAATGTGACAATAGATTTCTCTTTTTTCATGCTCTTTCTTAATACAGTCATTAGACGGCCTGATCCCAATGGATAACCCCTTGCTGCTAAACAACATTTCTTAATAAATGCGGTATCAAGAAACTGGAAGGTTGAAGGTTGCTTATATAATAGGTGCTCTACATTAAAAAAAATATTTTTCATTTGCTTCGCACCAGTTGTTGCTAAACCACGTTTCTTAACAAATCTGGTATCAAGAAACTGGAAGATTGAAGGTTGCTTAGCATATTTTTTGAAGCTTATATAATAGGTTCTCTAGATTTACATTGTTGATTGTTAAGACAATTTGTTGATTCCCAAATAGAGATTGATTAGAATATTGTATGCATATTATTGCCCGGTGTTCTGTAATAACATTCATTCATTATGTGGATGGCAAAAATTTCGGTCTTATTTTTTTTATATTTATGGAAATAATTTCCACCCTCATGAAAATTTCGGAGATAAGAATGCAAAATAGGCCCCCAGTTTACTCGCAATGATTTAAAGATACATTATTTGTTTGTTATGGCCTGCTATGTTTTATATGCAAATATATTTATGATAAATCTGTTTATTTTTTATGCTAGCACATTTATTTTGGATACGAAGAACGCATGTCTATGATGCTTTGATATAGTTCATTTTTTAGTAGTAGATATCTGTTTTGTTAATTTTAAATAATAAAAATTATGGTTGGCACTCAGCTTTAGAAGTAGATCTCTCTTTTGTTTCTATTAAAAGTTTAAATAATAAAAATTATGGTTGACCCTCAACACAATTTATATAATAGGTCCTTTGCATTTACACTGTTGATTGATAAGAAACAAAGTGGCACAAAAAATCCATTCTTAAAATAAAAAGCCATTCAAATTCATCGTTGTTAAGCCGTTGTTCACTAACAACATGAAGCCAATCATTGCATGCATATCCTATATTGTGTGATGGGGGACTTATCCCCGACTCAATGAATATGCTCATCTAGTATTGATGACCAGTTGGGAATGAAAGGGCTATCAACTATGAATCTAATGGCTATGACTCGCTCACTCGATTCCTTCTCATCTCATACCTTCTTCCCATCTCGTACCGTGTTGGGTGTGCTAGTCATTCACACTCAATTGCAGTGGATTTACTGAAGTTTATCCAACAACTTATACCAGAGCTAGCGATCCTACATTCAACATTATAAACATTGAACAAAGTAGTTGAATGACTATTATGAAGGAAAACTCAATAAAAGCTGCTATTTAGATCTTATGACTTCAATTTTATATGGAATTATATTTTATTAAAAAACAAAACTTGCTTAAAGGAAATACCTCCTTCACTGAAATGAAAGCATCCAACCAGAATATTGATTCAAGCTTCCATGATGAGGTAAATCATCATTGTTTTGAAGAATCCGTCTGATTACACTATCAAGAATTCATCCTTTGTCAAAACGAAATCAAAATCGTATATAAGATGGAAAACAAGCTTGTAAAAATTTATTCAATTAAAATAATAGACTACACACTAGTCAAGCCAACCACATAAAATTGATCAATGCTTTAACATTGATTAGAAGAATCATGTAAACTTGAGATGTGATGAATTCAATTTGGGTGTACCACATATATTAACATTCATAGTCAGTTGCCTCAGATGGGAAGAAAGCAAGTTGGTGATCAACGAGATTTCTCTATGATTATGAATGAAGAAGCCAAAGCAACACCAACTCCTAC
Organism: Picea glauca; assembly: GCA_000966675.3. Classification (NCBI taxonomy): domain Eukaryota; kingdom Viridiplantae; phylum Streptophyta; class Pinopsida; order Pinales; family Pinaceae; genus Picea; species Picea glauca. The sequence continues at coordinate 1,012,121 of JZKD02S2169302.1, read as the reverse complement.
AATATTAGGAAGAGGAGGAGAAAGTGAAACTTGAGGAGGAGGAAGTGAAATGTTCGACATTGAGCGTGAAGCTGAAGCAGAAGCATGCCAGGTTAACAAAAGCATGCCAGGTTAACATTTGGGCACAAGAAAAACTTATCTAAAATATGGAATATAACACCTACACTGCTTCTAATATCAACCAAATCTGTTATACATAAAAAATTAGGAAATGCAATGCATTAAGATTTTACGTCCATCTCGTCCTTTGAATTTGACTTCAAAATTTAGGAATCTGAAATTAAAAAAAATCTAATTTTCAGGTACAAAATGTGGAGTGATTGATAGATGGATTGTGAATTCCTTCCCCACCAGATGTACGTCATTTGTTTATGTCTTCAATATATGTCATCTATCCTCTTAATTGGTATCCGTTATAACATTTGGCTTCACAATAAACTTTGAATTATTCAATGAGGCAGGGACAAGCTGCTTTGCAACTATTTCCCTTGTTAATTAAGAAGCATGTTGGCCATATTTTTGGATACTAATTATAGTGTATGTCTTAGCTAATACTATTCTTTGTTTTTCATATTTTCTAGAATCACTATAAGACTAGATATTATAGTCGCAAATTTCTTCTAATGTCTTTTTTTTGGTTTAATCTATTCTTGTTTTTTTTTTTATTAATAGTGCTAATGGGTGGACATGGAATTGTATCTTTTTGTTCAAAAATAGGTTCACTTTTTTTATGATTTTCTATTTGAAATTCCTGTAATTAATAATTCAATAAACTAATTTTGTTTATTACTTGCATTTGTTTCACTTGGTTCCATATCTTTTAATTGTTCTTACTTCTTGGCCAAGAGAAATTAGAGTAGAATTCCATTATGCATTTTCATATTGCATTTCACATATAGACTTAAAATAACAAAATTGGTAATAACAACCAAGCCATAATTGATAGGGTTTTCCATTCCAAATAGATAAATGCATGATTAGGCCCTTTCCCCAAGTGAACATATGTAGTTGAGAAAGGTCATTCAATCACATCAACATATCGTTCCATGGAATATATTTGAGTGATAACAAACCAATCTCCCCCCTTGCATTAATATTACTCCCATAACATACCAAATGGCATAATTTTCTATTTCAAAAGAGTTATTAAAATTAAGCAGTGTTGGGACCAGGGCTTGAATAATCTTCTATTTCAATGCTTCAAAGTATATGTGATGATTATTACCCCATTGGAAACTCTTTCTATTGTTGTTTTATGGAATCAAGTGGTGTTTCCACAACTAAAAATGACACTATAAACTTTCTCAAGTTATTGGGTAGGAGTAGCTAACTTTTGTGATATTAAAAGGAGTGGGCCATTTAAGGATGACCTCTATCCTTGTAGGATCAATCTTCAACACACACCACTAATCACATGCACGAAGTACAACTAGGACTCCTTAGCACACACCGAATTCTTTATGTTTTCTAGTAACTTATGTTTCTAACACTTGTTTCATATGTAACACATGCTCCCAAGTAGAATTAAAAATCAAAAGATCATCCAATAAACTATAACAAATGAGTCTAGGAGTGGATGTAAAACATATTTCATTAAATGTGAAAAGGTAGATGACACATGAATCTAACCAGAGGGCATCACTAACCACTTGTAAATCCTTTGATTCATCTTGAAGGAAGTCTTCCAAGTGTCTTTTTCCTTGATCTGAACTTGTTGATATCTAGATTTTAAATCCAGTTTGGTGAAGTACTTTGCATGTTGCATCTAATCTAACAAGTCATTTATCCATGGAAATGGGTACAATTCTTATGAGTGATATTATTTAGAGCTCTAGAGTTAATTCACATTCTCTAGGTCCCATCCTTCTTTGGCACCAAAATAACCAAGGCACTATATTGTGAGGTACTTGGACTTATGATTTTTTTCTCCATCAATCCCCACAACTACTTCTTCACTTCACTTAAATCTAATGTGGACTATATTTATAGTTCTTTATTTGGTAAAGAATATTTTAGCATAAACCATATCTCATGCTCCAGTTACCTCTAGGGTGGCCTTCCTTTTGAATCTCATAACATTTCTCTATATGCCTATAAAAGTTATTCCAATTTTCACTTTTGTTCTTTTGTACATCCCTGAAAGGATGCTTTGATACATACAGAATTAGTGTATTTTTTGTTCTAAGTCAATAAAAACAATACATACTTCTTGGTTGAGCTTATACGTCTCTTATCTTGGTGTGCACTCACAAGAGAGATCTTAGATTCCCCCCGTGTGCATTAATGATAAATGATTTAACATCCTTGATTATAAAATATGAATTGGCCTTTCACATGAAGATAACATCC